>JACBKR010006231.1:0-13847 GCA_014218235.1 Colocasia esculenta | reverse complement strand
TAGCCGTCTATGAATGTATGATATGTAGACGGTTACCGAAAGCCGTCTACGCATCATACATTCGTAGACGGATAAATGAAGCCGTCTACCTAACTTATGTAGACGCGTACAATTAGCCGTCTATGAATGTATGATACGTAGACGGCTTTCGGTAGCCGTCTACATCATACATTCGTAGACGGCTAAAGGAAGCCGTCTACATATATATTTATAGGTAAATTATTCTATATATAATATACTCATCAATAAATATTCAAAACTTAAGATTCAAATTTTAAATATTAAAAGTAATTTTAAGATAAAAATGATTAATAAGAATAATTATTTAATATGTAGTTGATTATGAATACTATAAGAAAATTATACATTATAATGCTAACATTTTTAATTGATGGCTATACTCATAGCATTAAATATATAAATATTGTAAACTTCAAATATATAAACTCTACTCATAGCCACTCTTTGAATGCAATAAATGTCAAACATTATTGAATTATTGTTTATGTAATAATATAATATATTATAAACTATCTACATATGAAATATATTATATATGAAGATATTTATATTTACATAGATATTTATGTAATATAAGATATATAGTTATATATATATATTAATATATATATATATATATTAATATATAAAATCTATATTATAATAGATATTTATATAATATATATAGACATAAATATCTATGTAGGTATGTATCTATATGTATATATCTATGTATTATATCTAAACGCATATATCTATATGTAATATTAATAGATCTTAATATTTTAAATATTAATAATAAATTATTAAGATCTCCAACCCCAAAAGTTGCCAAATCTCGAAAATATTCCCCCGGCGCAAAATCCCTTTAAATTTCCCCCCTCTCCCGGGCCCCTTGGGCGCCAAATCCCTTTAAATTTTCCGCCGGGCGCCAAATCTCTCATAGGAGGCGACGGAGGCTGCGTCCTCGCTGGTCCTGGAGCGGCGGGGGGGGGGGGGGGGGGGGGGGGGGGGGGGGGGGGACCCGCGGCGGGGGGGCGGCTGGGTGGCGGCGTGACGACGGCGGCGTGGACGACGCCATCTGTACCGTGGAGAGGGTGGCGGCGTTGACGACCCGGCAGCGGACCGGTGGTCCCGGCGGCACGGATGGCCTGGGGGGTGTCCCGTATGATGCGCGAGTTGGGTTCTCATATTGGAGATGTTGGGTTACAACAAGTGTTTAAATGTTTTTGATGTGAGGCAATACTAATTGATGTTTGTTTGTTTTTGATGATGAACATTTCATGAACAAGACAAAATTGATGTGTGTTATGAATGTGTGAAACATGATGAGAATGACAATTGATGCAAATGAAACACATGTTTTATATGTTCATTATGTCTCACTAACTATGTTCATTATTTTAGGTGAGATGTTAAGCAAGACATGTACGAAGAACAAGGTCAAAATATGAAGATATACATGAAAAGCAAGTACCTGTCGACAGCAGGAAGGATCCCTGTCGACAGCTATACTCAAGCGAAAGGCCAGTCTTCAATACAGATGTGCCTGTCGACAGCACCCCAGCTACCTGTCGACAGGAAGAGGTTCCCAGAACCCCAAACCTTCTGTCTGCCTGTGCCTGTCGACAGCACCCAGTCGCCTGTCGACAGCAACTGCCTTCCAGAGGCTTTGAATCTTCTACTTGCTTGCGCCTGTCGACAGGAGCACCCAGTGCTGTCGACAGACGGAGTTTTCTGAGATCTAATGGCCGGGATATGATCTATATTTTGGTGTTTCCTTTTAGCACGACTCTCTATGCTTGGACACCACTATATATGGATCATATGAGGCTATTTTCGCAGCAAGGAGCCACCATACCAAAACCCTAAGCAAAGGTCAAGATCAAGGCTTTCTTCTGCTGCCCTGCTTCATCTCTTTGCCCAGAACAAAGAAGAACAACCTTCCAAGCGGAGTTGAAGCCGGTTCGTCCGTGGTTCAAGCTTCTCCATCAACTGACTTGTCAAGACGAAGCTTGGAGTCTTCTGGACGACCAACGAGAAGATCTACATCGGGATTTGATTCTTCATCTCAAAACTCTTCTATTTTCACTACTTCATATATCTGTGTGTGTGTGTACTGATTGGAGGTCAGTACGTGGTGTTTGTGGAAGTGTGTGTGGTTTGTGATCTGTACAATGGTTGTGCACAGATCATAGTGTGTTGGTGTCTTGGTCAGATCAAGGCTAGAGGATCTGATCTATTGTGGAATTGATCTAGCGTGTGTGTGTGTGTGGTTGAGCCGTTGTGCTCGTGTGTGTGTGTTGTACTCAATTGTTGTATATGTGTCCTCACTGTGTGGGGGTGGACGTAGGAGTCACGTGGTGTGATCTCCGAACCACCTAAAAATCCCTTGTGCACTGTGGTTTGACTTGTGGTTTGCATTGTGTTGCGCTAGATGCATGCATAGGGATTTCGTCTACACACTACTTATTGATTTATTCACACATATTGAATAGATCAAAGGTTTTAATTGAGTAGATCTTTTAATACGAAGTAATTTTTAAATTGCTTAAGTTTCCGCTGCAAATCTATTCAACCCCCCCTTCTAGCTTTGCCATTACCGAATATCCGATCCTAACATTGGTATCAGAGAGGGTTTTTCTGTTCATCGATTGTGATTTGGCATATCTGTTTACGTGTGGTTAATTGCTCTGATTGGGTTTTATATTTGATTCTGATTCTCATCTGATTATCTGATTCTGTTGGTTGGTTATTTATCTAACACATACTCAGAAATGTCTAAGTTCTCGAGTATCATAAATAGACCAATGATTATTGAGTTTGATAATCATGTTGATAAAATGCAGGTCTCCTCTATAAAACATGCAAGTCTAGAAAGAGAAGAGAAGAAAAATGCTACATGGCTCATGGAAGCTCAAGAGGCTCTTCTCGTTCAGACGACTCTAGAGGATCACATATGTCAAAGGTGTCAAGAAATCTCAAGAATCAGGTAAATCAAATTCAGATCCATTTGATGCATCAATATCCAATTCTGATTCAGAGAATGATATATCTTATGATGAATTGATAGAATGCTATGAGCACATGTGCAAACAATTTAAAACTGTTAAACATCAAAACAAGAAGCTAAAGAAAATCTGGAAAAGAATGAATGATAATTGATAATGCTCAAGCATTCTATGAAGAAAATGAAACATTGAAAATGGAGAATGAAAAATTGGAAAAGGAAGTCAAAAACTATGAAATCAAGTTTTCTAAGTTGAAAGAAGATCATGATCATGTGGAATCTGAAAATTCTGATTTGAAAAATCAAAATGAAAATTGATTGATCATAATGAAAATCTCAAATTTGATAATGATCAATTATCAAACAAATCTCCACATGGCTCATGATCATCAAATAAAAGAGAAATGCCCAATTGATTGAGGAAAATAATCATCTGAAAAAGAAGATTGAATGCATGTATCATGACAGACCATTAAATGACGAATGGAACAATTCTAAGAATAAAATTGTTGATCTGGAACAACAAATTGCTCAATTTGAAAATGAAAAGAACAAATGAAAAATGTTGGATGTCATGCTAAACAGCTTCAGACTTCAGAAAAAGAAGTTGTTGCATTAAAAGCTGAAAAACAGAAGATTCAAAATGAATTGAAAAACACGTCTTGCTTCTGTGAAAAATAAGAAAAATGTTCAAAACCAAATAAAATTTGAACAAAAATGCAGCAATTAGAAAGAATGTTGTTACAACTGAAAACCCGAAAAGGAAGTGAAAAAGAAAGCAGGATTGTACAAGGTTTCAACTCCTCCAACAGCTCAAAAAGCTTCAAGGCAATCTCCAACTCCACATCATGCCAAGAGATACCAAAGGTACCACCTCCTTCTTCTCAACCCAAGGGTGATCAAAGGTACTCTAAAGGATCTCAGAGATTCCAGCAAATGCAATCACACTATGGTAAGCTCCAGGTAAATGCTCAACCCGTTTGCTACAAATGCAATAAACTTGGTCATCTTGCTAAATTCTGCTGGAAGAAAAATCAACACTCTCATAAAATCATGATGTTGTGCATGCTTCAAAGCTCCATAATAATCCATGTGTTCATACACAAAGATAAACATGTTCATAAAGATCAGAAATTTCATGTATCTATGAACAGGAAAACTGCACAAAACAACAGAAATCCAAAAATCAAATCACTTTGGATTTTGAAATCTTTGTTATATCCTAACATTAATGTCGTTGCAGGACCCAAGCAAGTGTGGGTCCCAAAACAAGCTTGATCAACAAGCTGAGATGTCTTGCAGCCAAAAATTAGAAATGGATTCATGACATTGGCTGTGCAAGGCAAGAAATGATGGAGAACAAAGTAAACTTTTTTGACTATGATTGAAGACTGTTCAGGTAAAATCTCCTTATCACTTCATATTTGAACTGCTGAAATTGAAATGGATTCTTACCTTTATCTGAGCAATGCAAAAGTGCCTTAATGCTACCCCACATGACAATGCCTCTTAGCAATTGGAATCATGCCATCTTGCTTGCATAACTGTGCACATGACCTCTTGGTATATCAAATGATGACATGTGGAAAACAAGTTATGCTTGTTTGGAAACTATCATTATGCGTGAGTAAAATACTCCGCCAAGTACCAAAAGTCATGTAATGCATAAGGCTAGTTGTGTGCTTAATAACGTGTGAATTGCTTGATACATTTTCTATGCATGTGTTATGGGGGAGTAAGTTTGAAAATGCTCATGAAATTTGTGTGCAACTGCTTGTGATGAATGTGTAAATCATGATTGAATTGCTTGAATGTTATCTCATCACATGCACACATTATGGGGAGTAAGTTAAGGCTAGGTGAGTGAAATTCATAAGGGATACCCTTCATTTTAATGTGTATTATCCCTCAATCTTATGGTTCAAATCACTTTCATTCAAAGCCTTAAAGCTGAAGTTTCAAAGCCCCTGTCGACAGCCCCCAACAGCTGTCGACAGAACCTTCACAGAACCAGAAAATTGCACCCTGTGTGCATCTGTCGACAGCCAATTCTTCATCTGTCGACAGCTAAGCACAGTTCTTGACCTCCCAGAACCAAGTCTTTCAGGTCTGTGTGCATCTGTCGACAGGCACTCCCTGCTGTCGACAGATACACATTTCAATCATAATCTTCATCTTTTCTCATCCTTTCTTCATGAGTATGTTTCCATTATTGATGCAAGGGGAGAATTGGGTATAAATATTCATTATAACCTTTCATCCTCACATAGTATCAAAGACATTGGTTAATCACAATGATTTTGAATAATATTTTGTGATTGAGTCTAGGTTGTTCATCTAGCAAAACATTGAACAAATCTAATGATTTAACCTAACTCACTTGAAAACTCCTTGTGGATAATCATGTTCCCATTTGGATTGACAAGTAAGAAGGTTTTTGAACTTAATGTCTTTACATTGGGCTTTGACCTTAATATACCATTTGACTTGATTTTCAAACTTAAAAAAAAAAGGAGAAAAGCTACCTATTTCTAAAGTCAAAAGTTTAAAAATAAATATGTGAATTGGGATAAAGACAGAGCAATGATGAGCATCACTGAGTAACCGGGACATGGGCATCACAAATGTCTGTCTTCGCGTCAAAAAGTTTTTTCATTATCTCTGCACAATATATATGATGGTCACTCACACTGAGTAACTGGGGGTACGGGCATCCCTCATGTCTACCTTCACGTCAAAAGGTGAAAGTGATCCTAATTACTACTTTTCCCACATTAATTGACAAAGAAATGTTCAATGTTTGAAATAGAGTGGAGCCTCCAAGATTTAAATCAAGAGCAATGGGTTGTCTATTGTCAATTGTTCATGTAGACATTGCCTTCATTTACCACTGAACATCACCCCTAAGGTATATGATTTTCTTCAATGGTTTTATTCAAAAGGGTTATCTAATTTTCATATGTTTTTTGATGATGTATTCTAAATGCTATAACTTGAGATTCCCGGAGTATTATCTCTTAACCATTGTAGAATTTTTATGTGTCTTAATACTAGTGTTTATGACATTTTGTAGTGGGTATCAACCTATTCTCAACCTTGCAATCTCATTTGAACACTCATTCCCCACTCATATCTTTCACAATTCAGTTATGTGGTCCACAATTCCTTGCTTCATTCTTTTACTTGTGTGCACTCATTATCTTTTTGAATGTTGTCAAAAGGGGGAGAAACATCAATTGTGCATAATTGAAATTTTTGTCATCATCAAAAAGGGGAGAATGTTGGTTCTCATATTGGAGAATGTTTGGGTTACAACAGTTTTAAATGTTTTTGATGATGAGCAATACTAATTGATGTTATGTTTGTTTTTGATGATGAACATTTCATGAACAAACAAAATTGATGTGTTATGATGTGTGAAACATGATGAGAATGACAATTGGATGCAAATGAAACACATGTTTTATATGTTCATTATATCTCACTACTATTTATTATTTTAGGTGAGATGTTGAGCAAGACATGTACGAAGAACAAGTTCAAAGATGAGATAACATGAAAAGCAAGTACCTGTCGAACAGCAGGAAGGTCCCTGTCGCCAGCTAACTCAAGCCAGAAGGCCAGTCGTCAATACAGATGTGCCTGTCGACAGCACCCCAGTACCTGTCGACAGAAGAGGTTCCCAGAACCCCCAAACCTCTGTCTGCCTTGCCTGTCGACAGCACCAGTCGCCTTCGCAGCAACTGCCTTCCAGAGGCTTGGAATTTCTGCTTGCTGCGCCTGTCGACAGGAGCACCAGTGCTGTCGACAGACGACGAGTTTTCTGAAGATCTAATGGCCGGGATATGATCTATTTTTGTGTTTCCTTTTAGCACGACTCTCTATGCTTGGACACCACTATATATGGATCATATGAGGCTATTTTCGCAGCAAGGAGCCACCATACCAAAACCCTAAGCAAGGTCAAGATCAAGGCTTTCTTCCTGCTGCCCTGCTTCATCTCTCTGCCCAGAACAAAGAAGAACACCCTTCCAAGCGGAGTTGAAGCCGGTTCGTCCGTGGTTCAAGCTTCTCCATCAACTGATACTTGTCAAGACGAAGCTTGGAGTCTTCTGATGACCAACGAGAAGAGATCTACATCGGGATTTGATTCTTCATCTCAAAACTCTTCTCTTTTCACTACTTTCATATATCTGTGTGTGTGTACTGATTGGAGATCAGTACGTGGATGTTTGTGGAAGTGTGTTGTTTTGTGATCTTTACAAGGGTTGTGTACAGATCAAGTGTGTGGTGTCTTGTCAGATCAAGGCTAGAGGATCTGATCTATTGTAGAATTGATCTAGCGTGTGTGTGTGTGTTTGTGAGCCGTTGTGCTCGTGTGTGTTGTTGTACTCAATTGTTGAGTAGTGTGTCCTCACTGTGTGGGGGGTGGACGTAGGAGTCACGTGGTGTGATCTCCGAACCACCTAAAAATCCCTTGTGCACTGTGGTTTGACTTGTGGTTTGCATTGTGTTGCGCTAGATGCATGCATAGGGATTTCGTCTACACACTACTTATTGATTTATTCACACATGTTGAATCGATCAAGGGGTTTTAATTGAGTAGATCTTTTAATACGAAGTAATTTTTAAATTGCTTAAGTTTCCGCTGCAAATCTATTCAACCCCCCCTTCTAGCTTGCCATTACCGAATATCCGATCCTAACAGGCGGTGGTGAGCGGGAGTTGTACGTGACGGAGGGGTGGACGTGGCCGTTTAGCTTCTCCCCCCGCGGCGGCGTCTACACCCAGAGGCAGACGCCTGGGAGGAGATGCGGGTGGGGATGAGGAAGGGTGGACGGGGGTGAGCGTGGTGCTGGGGGGGCCGTCTCTTCATCATCTCTGAGTACGGCGTCTTGCAAGCTCGTGGGCGGGGGTGGCGTCCCCTGCGAGCTCCAGAAGCCCTTCGCCGTTGCCGGCATCAAGGCCGCATCTACGTCGTCTCCTGCGGCCTCAACATCGGGGTGGCACCATGTCCCACCGCGGCGGCCCCGGTGGCTAGTGGGTCGACTGGGAGGTGGTCAAGGGCACGCAGGAGTTCGCGGATCTGGCGCCCTGCAATTCGCAGGTGCTCTACGCCTGACCCCGACGAGGAATCTTCAGGTTCTCCACCCGGTGCCAAACATTCCAGTTTTATCTGACAGGGTCACGGTGGTGGGGAGGGCGGCAATGGCGCTGGGGGCGGTCTCGCTGGTGCCGTTCGCTGGGGCCAGAGAGGTGGCTGGGGAGGGGCAAGACGGGGCCGGCCGGGGGAGGACGCGGCGGTAGGGGCCAGACGGGGGCCATGGGGGAGCACCAGTGGGGGGAGGGGTGGCCAGGGTGGGCTTCGGAGCAGGATCTGGGCGGAGATGGCAGCTCAGGCAGAGAAGGGAGGGGTTGCCGAGGTGGGCTTCGGAGCAGGATCTGGGTGGAGATGGCGGGCTCCGGCAGAGAGGGGGAGGGGAGAGGAATTAGATTTTTTTTTTTACCATAAAATATATGTAGACGGCTTAGATAGCCGTCTACATATAATTTATTTATAGACAACTACAAAGCCATCTACGAATGTAATTATGTAGACAGCTATTGCAGCCGTCTACATATATTTTTTTTTGTAGACAGTTATAGTAGCCGTCTACTAATAAATGTAGACGCTACAATAGCCGTCTACACATGATACTTTTGTAGACAATTTTCATTTATCCGTCTACTTATCTTTTGTAGACGATACTTTCGTAGACGGCGTTGTAGACGGTTGTAAAGCCGTCTACAAAAACCTTTCTAGACGGTTTTGTCATGTTTGTAACAAGTTTGAAGCCGTCTATGTATGCTCCTTTTCTAATAGTGGATGTGAGTAGGATCATACACTATTTTTCTAAGCATAGGACATGGAACACATTGTGTACAAATGCCAGATTTGGTGGCAACGCCAGCCGCAAAGCAACCTCACCAACCCTTTCGAGCACTTCAAAGGATCGATGAATCTAGGACTTAGCTTTCCTTAACACCAACCTTTGAATGCCACGGGTAGGAGATACCTTTAAGAATACATGGTCTTCCACTTGGAATTCTAGATCTCTCCTTCTCTTGTCAGCATAACTCTTTTGTCGGACTAAGCAATCTTGAGCCGATCTCGAACACCTATAATCCCTAGTTGTATTTTGTACCATGTCCGGGCCTAACCATTGTTGTTCCCCAACTTCATTCCAGCATGCAGAGATCTACAGTTTCTACCATAGAGTGCTTCGAATGGTGCCATTTTAATACTCGCCTGGTAATTGTTGTTATAGGCGAACTCAATCAGGATAAGTGCTCATTCCAGTAGCCTTAGAAGTCTATAGTGCATGCTCTTAACATGTCTTCTACAATCTTTGGTTCTCTCAATCTGCCCATCAGTCTGCAGGGTGAAATGCGGTACTAAAAGTGAGTTTAGTCCCAAGTGCAGTCTGCAGTCCCTCCAGAATGAGAGGTGAATCTAGGATCTCGATCTAAGACAATAGATGATGGAACTCCATGCAGTCTCACGATCTCTTTGAATATATAATGGCTAATACATCCACAGACCACTTACTTTTTATAGGTAGGAAGTGTGCGGACTTGGTTAGTCGGTCGACAATGACCCTTATGGCATCGAGTCCACCACGAGTCTTGGGTAAACCAATGATGAAGTCCATGCCAATACTTTTCCATTCCCACTCTGGAATATCTAATGGTCTAAGCACGCTAGCAGGGCGTCTATGTTCTGCTTTTACCTATTGGCAAGTAAGGCAATGAGCAGCATGCTCGGCTACCTCTCTCTTCATGTTTGGCCACCAAACATTCTTTTCATGTCCTGATACATTTTGGTACCTCCAGGATGAATAGTATACTTTGTTTGATGAGCTTCATCCATTAACTTCCTCTTCAGTTCTTCATTGTCCGGGACACATGTTCTTCCTTGGAATACAAGCCTTCCATCCTCGGTCATAGCAAAGTCCGGCTTTTCAGCTAAGGTTTCATTGACACGAACCAAGAATGGGTCGCTGTCCTGTTGTGCTTTGATCTCTACCAGCATGTCGGACTAAATCTTGATATTGGCAACCAAGACTCGATCATCCCTATGTTCAATATTCGAATCTAATCTTGTGAATGGTTCTAGTAGTTGCATCTCGCTAAGAATTAGACTAGATAAAGATGCCATCGGCTTTCTACTAAGAGCATCAGCCACAACATTTCCCTTGCATGGATGGTACTGGACGTTGAAGTCGAAATCCTTTAAGTATTCTAGCCATCTCCTCTGCCTCATATTAAGTTCTTTCTGAGAGAATAAATACTTCAAACTTTTATGGTCTAAATAGACTGTGAATTGCTCACCATATAACTTATGTCTCCAAATTTTTAAGGCGAAGACCACAGCAGCCAACTCTAAATCATGCACAGGGTAGTTGACTTCATGAGTCTTCAGTTGTCTTCAAGAATAGGTAATGACTTTCTCCTTCTACATCAGTACACAGCCTAGCCCAATTCCTGAGGCATCGGTATAGACTCAGAATCCTTCCCCTCGATTAGAAGAGCGAGAACAGGGGCTGAGGTCAGACATTCTTTCAAAGTTTGGAAACTCTTCTCACAGTCTTTACTCTAAGAGTAGGGATTCTCCTTCCGTGTAAGATGAGTGAGAGGAACGACGATCTTTGAGAAGTCCTTTATGAACCGCCTGTAATAGCCAGCCAGTCCTAAGAAGCTTCTAATTTCTGTGACATTAGTTGATCTCTCCTATTTGAGTACAGCTTCTGTAAGACCCGGCTTCCCGACTTTCCGTCCGATGTCTGGGATGACTGGCCACTAACGCATTCAGGCTGGGTGATGCGTTAGTGTCACGTCGTGGGTGTCCCACGCGACAATCATCCTTGTCGCGACGAGCTCGTGCGTCGCATTCTTGTCGCGCACAGCTTCTCCGTCGCGTCTTCGTCTCGCGCCCGATCAACGGGTCGTGACAGCTTTATGTCGTTTCAGTCATCTGATGCCTATCAGTGTGGCAAGTGTGTCAGTACGACCTGTCGCATTGTCGCGGCATCCTTGGGGGATGCATTCTTGTCACGGTGCGTTGACTCGTCACGTTAAGATCTTTAACGCGACGCGTCACCCCATTGCTCTTGGGTGCAGTAGGCATAAGGCTTTGGCCGGTGACCCCTTTCTCCCTCTTTCCCCTCTCTTCTTCCCCTCCTGCGGTGCTCCACCTCCCTCTCTTCCCTTTGTGTGTTTCAGGCGAGGAGGAGGGTCGTGAGTGTTGTCTTGACGTCGTGGAGCTGCGTGGAGCGAGAGGAGGTGGCCAATCTAACTGAAGGGCCCTATTGGTGTTCGTTCTTCGTTTAAGGTAGGGATTGCTTGAACGCTTCTCGATCCGGTGGATTGGGACCCCTCGGGGTTTGTAGTTAGTGTTTACTGCTTCTCCATACTCCCCTCCTCCATATGGTGTGTGTGTGGCTTGTGGGCAGCCCCAGGATGGAGCATCCCGTGGGTCTGCCTCTCTGCTGGTGTCACGACAGTGGTGTGCGTCGCGACACCAGAAGAGGTGTTTTTTCCCGATCGGGCGCGACCTTACCGCGACGCGTTGGCCGATCCTGATAAGGATCGCTGTCGCGATGCGTTTTCCTGTCGCGACAGGGTTTGCTGTCGCAACGCTTTGCTCCATCGCCACAGGATTGCTGACGCGGTGCTCTTCCTCGTCTCGATGGTATCACGACGGCCTAGGGGGAAGCGACAGTGCCTGTGTGTGCCTCGGGTGTTCCGTGGTTCCAGTTGGGGTGTCAGCATGTGCCCAGGGCTGGCTTGCCCTCAGGACCTTCAGGTGGGGAACGCGGCAGGTTACCTGGCTGCGTTCAGTGACTGAAGGTGACACCTTCGTGGCCGTGTCCTAGCGGCGGCACCAGAGGGTCGCGTCTGTCTAATAATCGATTGACCAACGGTTAATTGATTATTAGTATGTGACGGGCTTTCCGTCTTCTGGTAGTGTTCCAAATTTTTGGCTTGCTCGTGCGTGCCTTGGTTGGCCGACGGCCCTCTTAAGGGTCTGTGCGTGCCTCGTGCTTGCTGGGCTTGTCGGGGGTTACAAGCCAGCGGTTTTGGCGTGGTTCTTGTTGTGCTTGCCCCGCCTATTCGCCTGGTGCTTGGCACTTGAGGGCTTGTCCCGTTCAGAGGTTGTCTTCATTGCTTGGGACCCCCATCCTCAGGAGCCTTTGAGGGAACGTTCGGGGCTACGAGCGTGCTCGAGTTGGTAGCCGAGTTGGCGGACTCTAGAGCAAAGGGGAAAATGAGGTTTGGACAACGGCGCTGAGTCGTTTGTAGAGCTCTCTTGTCTGGGGCGGGACGCCGATGTTGTCAAGGTGTTTTCTTCCCGGCGCGGCCCAGATAGTCTTTGTCTCACTGCTGCCTCTCCTCTGCATTGGTTCCAGAGCCACGTAGTGGTGCTAGGCGTGGGGCCGCAGCTTGGCCAGGCTGCGGTGTGCGTGCGTTTGTGTTTCTGTGGCGGCTCTACCTCGCTCTTCCGCGGAGGGGAGGCAGAAGCTAGGCTGGAGAGCAGAGGGCATGGACGGTGTGTCCCCCTCTTGGCTGCTAGCGGCGGTGGCTTGGTTGTCGTTGTTGTGATGATGTTTTCTCATGACGCTTCCAAGTACGACTCGTTGCCCAGCTTGCACGGCAGTTATAGCCTGGCTGTGTCTAGTTTCTATGGGCGTTGTTGGTCTGGCCTTGTGCGGACCCGTGCTTCAGGTGGTTTTCGCTTCGGTGTCCTCTCGTTCCGTAGTCCCGTTCTTGTGCCAGTCCTGGTGGCACCGGCGTGTGTGGCTTCCCGACCTCATGGTGTGTCCGGGGTCTGGGGTGGTTCTGTTTGTCGGCCCTCGACGTTGTGGAGGTCCGAGGTGGCCGTGCTTGTGGTGAGACGTCGTTCTCGCCTGGTTGTTGCGTGGCCTCGGAGGGTGTGCCGAGGGTTGCTTCCGCTTTGTGCCCGACTCCGTTAGTTTCTGCGAGAGTTTTGTGTGTGTCACGCCCTTGGTTGGTGGTCGTGATGTTGCACTGTTCTATTCCACTGCTTAGTAGTACCCTGTTGTAGGTGTTCCTCGCTTTACAGCTTTCTAGGGTAGTTTCCTATTTTCGGAGTTCCTGCTGCTCTGGCCGGTGAGGGATTGGTAATCCCTACTGGGCCTTGTTCACGAGGCTCACCCCCCTACTTCCTTCAGCTAGGGGCTCGTCGTCGCAAGAGCTCGGTGTCAGACGGGTTGCGGAGGCGGCTGTGGCACCATGTGTTGTCAGCAGCAGTGAGAGCGAGTGTTGTGAGCTCTTGTACCTAAGTGAGTAGAGAGTTGTGCTTTGCAAGTTCTTGGGTATGCCCCTTAAGGACTGCACCTTTCTTATTGTACCTGTGCTTTTACTTGGGACACGTTGTACACTTGTTATATTGTTATATTTATAAATTCAGTACATATCTCACTAGACTATTTCTTATAACCCTTCCGGGTCTTCGGATCCGTGGGTGGCGACGCGAACTTCATGGTCCCTAGCGGGGGTCTAGAAGGTCGGGTCGTTACAGCTTCCACTTTGGAGAGATCAACGGAGATGCCGTCCTTGGAGATGACATGGCCCAAAAAAGACACTTCTTCGAGCCAGAACTCGCACTTGCTCAGCTTTGCATATGATTTGTTGTCTCGCAAGACTTGCAGAGCTATCCTCAGATGTTCTTCTTTGGTCTTTAAGTATATGAAGATGTCATCAATGAAGACGACCACGAACTTTCGAGATATGGTCATATATTTGTTCATGAGTTGTATAATGACTACAGGAGCAT
>JACBKR010006230.1:0-13860 GCA_014218235.1 Colocasia esculenta | reverse complement strand
GCAACCTTTGACAATGAGCTAGGGTCAGCCAAGAGGGTTTATGAGGTGTATTTATGCATATGAATTCCTATTCCTATTTCTACTCTAATTCCTCTAAATTCCGAGATTTCCTAACTCTAACCTTCCTTCCTTGCTTTCCAATCCCTATTTAGACTGAATGAGATCTAAATTCATGCTAAATCATATAGGGTAGGTTTAGGAATCCTATTATGACTCAAACTAGCTATTTAATGTATTAAATAACTCTTTTCTATTTAAGTAATACTTTAGTTACGAATTTAGGGTATTTTCCTATTATTCTCCATTTAAATTCATATTTTGACCCAATAAATTCTAGAGGGTCCATTAAGCAAAGCCCATTACTTTTCCATTTAATGGGTTTTTATTTAATGCTCTTTTCATTTAAACATTCCTTTAGCTAGGTTTTATTTAAATTTTATTTTATTTTTTATTTTTCGCAAAAAATTCAGGTTGCTATAGGTTTGGCCCAAATCCCCCAATTTCTTCTTTTTATCAAGAAGAACATAATACTTTTCCCCGTGAGAGGTCCTACTCTTTGGAGCAATCCCGCTCCCTGTTCCTGCTCACCACGCCTCGTCCCCTTCTGACTTCCTTGCAGAATGGACGTCCATGAAGAAGGAACTTCATGATCTCCAAAGGCAATTGGACCCCCGAAAGGTCGCCGACATCCCCCGTGTTCCGCTCCAGTCAGAGCTCCTCGTCTACATGCAATACTCTAGGGTAGGTGACCCTTATGTACACCTCAAGGATTTCATATTGAATCTGTCCACACAAGTATGATCGCCACCTCATAGCGTACTTGTTCAGAAAGTCATTAGATGGTTTGGCCCTCGAATGGCTTTATTCTCTACCCCCGGAAGAGGCCGAAGATTTTCAAATTGTTCAAGAAAGGTTTCTGCAGCAATTCCAAGATCGGGTCAGACCCGAATATTCCTTTGTAGATCTGGTGGATGAAAAGATGAAGGCCGATGAAGAATTCACAGTCTATGCTGATAGGTGGCGTGCTCTGGCTGCAAAGGTCCGCTGCCCTATGTTGGCCCTTTTGGTACGGCAGCAAGCTAACCTAGAGGGGGGGTGAATAGGTTTTTCTGAAATCTGAAATAGAAACTTAAACACAGAAATTAACACTTGAAGGATTGGTTAGTTTAGTGTGATAAAGAGTAGCAGTGCAGAAGCAAATTAAAACAATCACACAAAGGACACAAGGAATTTATCCTGGTTCGGCCCTTCCCACATGGAAGTCCTACGTCCAGTCCCAAGCAACCTCTTGGGATTTCACTAACCAAGGGTACAGTCCCCCTTAAGGACACTACAACACCCAGCACCCCAGCTGGTCTTCTTCTCTTTCCCGGGCAAGAAGGCAGCCACTTCTTTTGCAGGCTCAGAAGCAAACATCTGGTACAAACCCCAGTGCGGTTCTGCTAGACACAAACCCCTAGCTAGGTTCTACACTGTATACAGTCCTACAGCTGGACAAAGATCTTTCTTAGAAAAGAAAGAACAATGCTGAGAGTGGAACAGATGAAAACCAACTAACAGAAACTCTCAGCTAAAAGACTCTCTCCCCAGAATACAAGATGCAGACAGAGAGAGTGAAGAGAGGAGAAGAAGCTTGAATGCTTAAGTGCTTCAGATGCTTGAACACTTCTTCTTGGGCTCAGGCTCTTTCTCTCTTTTCCTTTGAGTGTATTTGGAGTTCAGGTTCCTCACCGGTTGTACACTCCTTCAAAGATCTTCAGGAAAACTCTTATTTGTTCTTCAGCCTTGCTTCATCTTTTATATGAATAGCTTTGAACAAATTCGTTGAGGAGATCCGTTGGAGTTCTAGCTGTTGCTCATCTTCTCTTTCTTTTGATATTTTGGTCTACGAGGTCTGCAAGCATAGAAGAAAGTGTTTAGATAAAATGGTGTTTCTGTCAAAAAGGCTCATACCTCTATGTTTCCTGTTGCCACCCAGAAGTAGTAAGTAACCCCCTTTTGTTGGCAGGAAAGAAGAGATCTAGAAAGATAAGCAAAAAGATCTCCTGTCAGAAAGATAAAAGATCACGTAAATCAATAATATATGACTTTTCACTAGATGCCAAAAAAAACATTTTGAAATATAAAAGAAATCTATGTTTAAGTGAAATCCATGTTTTACAAAGGAATCCATATTTTACAAAGGAATCCATGTTCTTACAAAGGAATCCATGTTTTGCAAAGGAATCCATGTTTTACAAAGGAATCCATGTTTTACAAAGGAATCCATGTTTTACAAAGGAATCCATGTTCTTACAAAGGAATCCATGTGAGAGCAAATCCTTATGAGAGCGAATCCTTATGAGAGTCACTTATCGAATCCTTATGAGAGCGAATCCTTATGAGAGCGAATCATTATGAGAGCGAATCGATATGAGAGCGAATCGATATGAGAGTCACTTATCAAATCGTTATGAGAGCGAATCGTTATGAGAGCGAATCGATATGAGAGCGAATCGATATGAGAGTCACTTATCAAATCCTTATGAGAGCGAATCGTTATGAGGGGAATCGATATGAGAGTCACTTATCGAATCCATATGAGAGCGAATCGTTATGAGAACGAATCGATATGAGAGAGAATCGATATGAGAGCGAATCGATATGAGAGCGAATTGATATGAGAGTCACTTATCAAATCCTTATGAGAGCGAATCGTTATGAGAACGAATCGATATGAGAGTCACTTATCAAATCCTTATGAGAGCAAATCGTTATGAGAGCGAATCGATATGAGAGTCACTTATCGAATCCTTATGAGAGCGAATCGTTATGAGAGCGAATCGATATGAGAGTCACTTATCAAATCCTTATGAGAGCAAATCGTTATGAGAGCGAATCGTTATGGCACTTTATAAACTGAAATCGATGTATATTGAATGGACATCGATTTATCTTTTAGTGTAAATCACACGGCAATAATGTCATAAATTTTATTTATTTGGAAAAATATGATATTTAATTTATTATTAGAAAAACATGGTATCAATATATTTAATATTTAATTAATTAATCATAAATTTTGTTATCACCAAATATAAGGGTAAAATATAGGAGTGGTTCAACAATCTCCCCCTTTTTGGTGATGACAAAATTTATGAGAATTTTCTGACAAAAATACTTAAAGCACAGAAAATACAAAAATTCTGGATAATGCATACCATGCATACTCTCCCCCTTTTGTCACTAACCAAAAAGGAAGGATCTTACCATGCTTCTCTCCCCTTGTGAAAATTTCTTACGATTGAGGGGTTCAACAATGATTCACATTGAAGAATTACTCCCCCTAGTCTAAGCTCCCACTTAGTCTGAGATACTCTTCTTGAAAGAGACTTGAATTTTTTTTTTTTTAGTTATACTAAAATTTAAAAATAAATAATGATTGTCCCTCTTCAGATATGAGTTGGATGAAGAGCTGGCAGTCACCAATGCTTTGAGCACCTTGATCCTGATGCCAAGGCTATCCTACAAATAAACTACTCAGAAGTAGGTACCCAATCTTTTTGGGTCCTTGATGGTTAGATGCATAAAAATATTCTTTCGGGATCCATACTAGGTGCCTTGTTGTGCAGGTGTTTGCTGTGGTGTCTAATTTATTGCAATGAGAACAACAATGAATATAATCTATTTTGCAGTTCTTATGTTTTTATGATGTCTGTTTAGAACACCATTTTCGGAAATGTTTTCTTTTACAAGGGCATTTTTCTTAGGTAACTTTGTTTCTTTTACAAATTTGGTAATGGATATTTTTCAGGAATTATGACTTGTTTCCTTTTTCAAGAGGTTGTATTCAAGACCTTGTTTATTATTTCCAGATTTTGATCCTTTTAAACATGGGCTAAAGATGTTTTCCCTTTAGTTAATTTCTAACTGATTCTTTTAAATAAAGATTTTCTTCAGTTAGAGTTTTAATTTTCTTCTAACTCTAATTTTTCATTGTCCTATTTTTTTAAATCTTAATTCAAAAATAAATATTATCTTTACTATCCTTTAATTATTTTTCTAGTTGCTCCAGTTCGGATTTAAGATCAGAATTGGTGTTTTTAAGCAAATAATGTTGTTTTTTAGACTCTTTAATTCTTTTACAACATTTTTATGTTTTTCATATAATCATTAAAGACTTCTTCTAAGTCTTCAGATTCTGATCCTGAATCAGTGCAAGAGCTAAAAGATGGGTCATAATGTACCTCATCTAGTCCTACCATGAGGGCTAGACTTACTTGCTCTTTCTCTGATTCTGAGCTTGTGGCCTCTTCATTTCCCAAGCAGCCGCCATGGCTTTTCTTTGAATTCTTGTGCTTCTTTTTGGACTTTTCTGGTTGACCAGTCTTCTTTAGTTTAGGACAATCTGGTCTTAGATGTCCAGGTTTTCTGCATTCATAGCAGACTGGTTCTTTTTCTTTTCTCTCTTTCTTTGAATCCTTCTTGATCCATTTTTCTTCTTCTTGAGAATTTTCTGAAGTTTGGACAGTACTTCATCTACGTCACTGTCTTCAGAATCTGCATTTTGGAACTAGAAGAAGAAGAAGTGAAGGAGCAGCTGCAACTTTAAGAGCATTAGTACATTTTTTCTTGATGAGCTTTCAAATAGTCGCTCCATATTAATTTCATGTGCCATGAGGGAACCTATTAAGTTATCAATAGAAAATTTGGTCATGGGCTTCTTCAATAGCAGTTACTTTAGGTGTCCATGAAATAGTTAAGGACCTAAGTATCTTTCTAACAGTTTCCTCATCAGAAAGATTTTTACCAAGAGAACTCAAACCAACTACTATGCTCAAAAATCTATTATACATCTGAGTGATATTTTCATTTGGAAGCATTTTAAATTGCTCATATGTGAAACAAGAATATCTATTCTAGTTTGTTTTACTTTATCTGTTCCTTCATAAGTTATCTGCAGTTTATCCCATATTTCTTTAGCTGATTTACAGGCAGATACTCTACTAAATTCTCTTTTGGATAAAGCACAACATAAGTAGTCTTAGCTTTAAAGTTTAAAGATAATTTACTTTTATCTGCTGCTGTAATGGCAGTAGTGCCTGGAATAGGAATATAACATAATCACCTACCTCGATTACTTGCCACAGATCAAAGTCTGTGCCTCGAATGAAGCATCCATTCTCATCTTCCAATATTGGTAGTCCTCTCCATCAAAGAATGGAGGTCTGGTGACTGATTGACCTTCAGCATATCCTTGAGCTGCCATGGATCTTTGCTCTAAGATCGTTGGATCTTCTTGAAAGTTCAGAGACCCGCTCTGATACCACTTGTTGCCCTTTTGGTACGGCAGCAAGCTAACCTAGAGGGGGGGTGAATAGGTTTTTATAAATCTGAAATAGAAACTTAACACAGAAATTAACACTTGAAGGTTTGGTAGTTTAGTGTGATATAAAGAGTAGCAGTGCGGAAGCAAATAAACAATCACAAAAAGGACAACAAGGAATTTATCCTGGTTCGGCCCTTCCCACATGGAAGTCCTACGTCCAGTCCCCAAGCAACCTCTTGGGATTTCACTAACCAAGGGTACAGTCCCCTTAAGGACACTATAACACCCAGCACCCCAGCTGGTATTCTTCTCTTTCCCGGGCAAGAAGGCAGCCCTTCTTTTGCAGGCTCAGAAGCAAACCTCCTGGTACAACCCCAGTGTGGTTCTGCTAGACACAAACCCCTAGCTAGGTTCTACACTGTATACAGTCCTACAGCTGGACAAAGATCTTTCTTAGAAAAGAAAGAACAATGCTGAGAGTTGGAACAGATGAAAACCAACTAAAAGAAACTCTCAGCTAAAAGACTCTCTCCCCAGATTACAAGATGCAGACAGAGAGAGTGAAGAGAGGAGAAGGAGCTTGCATGCTTAAGTGCTTCAGATGCTTGAACACATCTTCTTGGGCTCAGGCTCTTTCTCTCTTTTCCTTTTAGTGTATTTGGAGTTCAGGTTCCTCACTGGTTGTACACTCCTTCAAAGATCTTCAGGAAAACTCTTATTTGATCTTCAGCCTTGCTTCATCTTTTATATGAACAGCTTTGAACAAATCCGTTGAGGAGATCCGTTGGAGTTCTAGCCGTTGCTCATCTTCTCTTTCTTCTGATATTTTGGTCTACGAGGTCTGCAAGCATAGAAGAGTGTTTAGATAAAAGATGATGTTTCTGTCAAAAAGGCTCATACCTCTATGTTTCCTGTTGCCACCCAGAAATAGTAAGTAATCCCCTTTTTGTTGGCAGGAAAGAAGAGATCTAGAAAGATAAGCAAAAAGATCTCCTGTCAGAAAGATAAAAGATCACGCAAATCAATAATATATGACTTTTCACTAGATGCCAAAAAAACATTTGAAATATAAAAGAAATCTATGTTAAGTGAAATCCATGTTTTACAAAGGAATCCATGTTTTACAAAAGAATCCATGTTCTTACAAAGGAATCCATGTTTTACAAAGGAATCCATGTTTTACAAAGGAATCCATGTTTTACAAAGGAATCCATGTTTTACAAAGGAATCCATGTGAGAGCAAATCCTTATGAGAGCGAATCCTTATGAGAGTCACTTATCAAATCCTTATGAGAGCGAATCGTTATGAGAGCGAATCGATTAGAGAGTCACTTATCGAATCCTTATGAGAGCGAATCGTTATGAGAGCGAATCGATATGAGAGCGAATCGATATGAGAGTCACTTATCAAATCCTTATGAGAGCGAATCGTTATGAGAGGGAATCGATATGAGAGTCACTTATCGAATCCTTATGAGAGCGAATCGTTATGAGAACGAATCGATATGACAGCGAATCGATATGAGAGCGAATCGATATGAGAGCGAATGATATGAGAGTCACTTATCAAATCTTATGAGAGCGAATCGTTATGAGAACGAATCGATATGAGAGTCACTTATCAAATCCTTATGAGAGCAAATCGTTATGAGAGCGAATCGATATGAGAGTCACTTATCGAATCCTTTGAGAGCGAATCATTATGAGAGCGAATCGATATGAGAGTCACTCAAATCCTTATGAGAGCAAATCGTTATGAGAGCGAATCGTTATGACACTTATAAACTGAAATCGATGTATATTGAATGGACATCGATTTATCTTTTTAGTGTAAATCACACGGCAATAGTGTCATAAATTTATATTTATTGGAAAAATATGATATTTAATTTATTATTAGAAAAAATGGTATTAAATATATTTAATATTTAATTAATTAATCATAAATTTGTTATACCAAAATATAAGGGTAAAATATAAGAGTGGTTCAACAATCTCCCCCGTTTTGGTGATGACAAAATTTATGAGAATTTTCTGACAAAAATACTTAAAGCATAGAAAATACAGAAAATTCATGGATAATGCATACCATGCATACTCTCCCCCTTTTTGTCACTAACCAAAAAGGAAGGATCTTACCATGCATTCTCTCCCCTTTGTGAAAATTTCTTACCATTGAGGGGTTCAACAATGATTGACATTGAAGAATTACTCCCCCTTAGTCTGAGATACTCTTCCTGAAAGAGACTTGCAATATTTTTTTTTTTTTTAGTAATACTAAAATTTAAAAAAAAAAATGATGCTCCCTCTTCAGATATGAGTTGGATGAAGAGCTGGCAGTTACCAATGCCTTGAGCATCCTTGATCCTGATGCTCCAAGGCTATCCTGCAAATAAACTACTCAGAAGTAGGTACCCAATTTTTTTGGGTCCTTGATGGTTAGATGCATAAAAATATTCTTTCGTGATCCATACTAGGTGCCTTGGTGCAGGTGTTTGCTGTGTCCTAATTTATTGCAATGAGAACAACAATGAATATAATCTATTTTGCAGTTCTTATTGTTTTTATGATGTGTGTTAGAACACAATTTTGGAAATGTTTTCTTTACAGGGGCCTTTTTCTTAGGTAACTTGTTTCTTTTACAAATTTTGGTAATGGATATTTTTTAGGAATTATGACTTGTTTTCCTTTTTCAAGAGGTTTGTATCCAAGACCTTGTTTATTATTTTCAGATTTTGATCCTTTTAAACATAGGGCTAAAGATGTTTTCCCTTTAGTTAATTTTCTAACTGATTCTTTTAAATAAAGATTTTCTTCAGTTAGAGTTTTTAATTTTTCTTCTAACTCTAATTTTTCATTGTCCTTATTTTTTAAATCTTAATTCAAAAGATAAATATTATCTTTACTATCCTTTAATTGTTTTTCTAGTTGCTCCAGTTAGGATTTAAGATCAGAATTGATGTTTTCTAAGCAAATAGTGTTTTTTTCAGACTCTTTAATTCTTTTACAACATTTTTATGTTTTTCATATAGTTCATTAAAGACTTCTACTAAGTCTTCAGATTCTGATCCTGAATCAGTGCAAGAGCTAAAAGATGGGTCATAATGTACCTCATCTAGTCCTACCATGAGGGCTAGACTTACCTGCTCTTCTCTGATTCTGAGCTTGATGATTCTGAGCTTGTGGCCTCTTCAATTTCCAAGCAGCCGCCATGGCTTTTCTTTTGAATTTCTTGTGCTTCTTTTTGGACTTTTCTGGTTGACCAGTCTTCTTTAGTTTTGGACAATCTGGTCTTAGATGTCCAGGTTTCTGCATTCATAGCAGACTGGTTCTTTTTCTTTTCTCTCTTTCTTTTGAATCCTTCTTGATCCATTTTTCTTTCTCTTGAGAATTTTCTGAAGTTTGGACAGTACTTCATCTACGTCACTGTCTTCAGAATCTGCATTTTTGGAACTAGAAGAAGAAGAAGTGGAAGGAGCAGCTGCAACTTTAAGAGCATTAGTACATTTTTTCTTGATGAGCTTTCAGATAGTCGCTCCATATTAATTTCATGTGCCATGAGAGAACCTATAAGTTATCAATAGAAAGTTTGTCATGGGCTTCTTCAATAGCAGTTACTTTAGGTGTCCATGAAATAGTTAAGGACCTAAGTATCTTTCTAACAGTTTCCTCATCAGAAAGATTTTTACCAAGAGAACTCAAACCAACTACTATGCTCAAAAATCTATTATACATCTGAGTGATATTTTCATTTGGAAGCATTTTAAATTGCTCATATTGTGAGATAAGAATATCTATTCTAGTTTGTTTTACTTTATCTGTTCCTTCATAAGTTATCTGCAGTTTATCCCATATTTCTTTAGCTGATTTACAGGAGATACTCTACTAAATTCTCTTTTGGATAAAGCACAACATAAGTAGTTCTTAGCTTTAAAGTTAAAGATAATTTACTTTTATCTGCTGCTGTAATGGCAGTAGTGCCTGGAATAGGAATAATAACATAATCACCTACCTCGATTACTTGCCACAGATCAAAGTCTGTGCCTCGAATGAAGCATTCCATTCTCATCTTCCAATATGGTAGTCCTCTCCATCAAATAATGGAGGTCTGGTGACTGATTGACCTTCAGCATATCCTTGAGCTGCCATGGATTTGCTCTAAGATCGTTGGATCTTCTTGAAAGTTCAGAGACCCGCTCTGATACCACTTGTTGGCCCTTTTGGTACGGCAGCAAGCTAACCTAGAGGGGGGGTGAATAGGTTTTATTAAATCTGAAATAGAAACTTAAACACAGAAATTAACACTTGAAGGTTTGGTTAGTTTAGTGTGATAAAGAGTAGCAGTGCGGAAGCAAATAAACAATCACACAAAGGACAAGGAATTTATCTGGTTCGGCCCTTCCCACATGGAAGTTCTACGTCCAGTCCCCAAGCAACCTCTTGGGATTTCACTAACCAAGGGTACAGTCCCCCTTAAGGACACTATAACACCCAGCACCCCAGCTGGTATTCTTCTCTTTCCCGGGCAAGAAGACAACCCACTTCTTTTGCAGGCTCAGAAGCAAACCTCTTGGTACAAACCCCAGTGTGGTTCTGCTAGACACAAACCCCTAGCTAGGTTCTACACTGTATACAGTCCTACAGCTGGACAAAGATCTTTCTTAGAAAAGAAAGAACAATGCTGAGAGTTAGAACAGATGAAAACAACTAAAAGAACTCTCAGCTAAAAGATACTCTCCCCAGATTACAAGATGCAGACAGAGAGAGTGAAGAGAGGGGAAGGAGCTTGCATGCTTAAGTGCTTTAGATGCTTGAACACTTCTTCTTGGCTCAGGCTCTTCTCTCTTTCTTTTCCTTTTAGTGTATTTGGAGTTCAGGTTCCTCACTGGTTGTACACTCCTTCAAAGATCTTCAAGAAAACTCTTATTTGATCTTCAGCCTTGCTTCATCTTTTATATGAACAGCTTTGAACAAATCCGTTGAGGAGATCCGTTGGAGTTCTAGTCGTTGCTCATCTTCTCTTTCTTCTGATATTTTGGTCTACGAGGTCTACAAGCATAGAAGAAAGTGTTTAGATAAAATGATGTTTCTGTCAAAAAGGCTCATACCTCTATGTTTCCTGTTGCCACCCAGAAATAGTAAGTAACCCCCTTTTTGTTGGCAGGAAAGAAGAGATCTAGAAAGATAAGCAAAAAGATCTCCTGTCAGAAAGATAAAAGATCACGCAAATCAATAATATATGACTTTTCACTAGATGCCAAAAAAACATTTTGAAATATAAAAGAAATCTATGTTTAAGTGAAATCCATGTTTTACAAAGGAATCCATGTTTTACAAAGGAATCCATGTTCTTACAAAGGAATCCATGTTTTACAAAGGAATCCATGTTTTACAAAGGAATCCATGTTCTTACAAAGGAATCCATGTGAGAGCAAATCCTTATGAGAGCGAATCCTTATGAGAGTCACTTATCGAATCCTATGAGAGCGATCGTTATGAGAGCGAATCGATTAGAGAGTCACTTATCGAATCCTTATGAGAGCGGATCGTTATGAGAGCGAATCGATATGAGAGCGAATCGATATGAGAGTCACTTATCAAATCCTTATGAGGGCGAATCGTTATGAGAGCGAATCGTTATGAGAGCGAATCGATATGAGAGAGAATCGATATGAGAGTCACATATCAAATCCTTATGAGAGAGAATCGTTATGAGAGGGAATCGATATGAGAGTCACTTATTGAATCCTTATGAGAGCGAATCGTTATGAGAACGAATCGATATGAGAGCGAATCGATATGAGAGCGAATCGATATGAGAGCGAATCGATATGAGAGCCACTTATCAAATCCTTATGAGAGCGAATCGTTATGAGAGGGAATCGATATGAGAGTCACTTATCGAATCCTTATGAGAGCGAATCGTTATGAGAACGAATCGATATGACAGCGAATCGATATGAGAGCGAATCGATATGAGAGCGAATTGATATGAGAGTCACTTATCAAATCCTTATGAGAGCGAATCGTTATGAGAACGAATCGATATGAGAGTCACTTATCAAATCCTTATGAGAGCAAATCGTTATGAGAGCGAATCGATATGAGAGTCACTTATCGAATCCTTATGAGAGCGAATCATTATGAGAGCGAATCGAATGAGAGTCAGTTATCAAATCCTTATGAGAGCAAATCGTTATGAGAGCGAATCGTTATGGCACTTTATAATTGAAATCGATGTATATTGAATGGACATCGATTTATCTTTTTAGTGTAAATCACACGACAATAGTGTCATAAAATTATATTTATTGGAAAAATATGATATTTAATTTATTATTAGAAAAACATGGTATAAATATATTTAATATTTAATTAAATAATCATAATTTTGTTATCACCAAAATATAAGGGTAAAATATAAGAGTGGTTCAACAATCTCCCCATTTTTGGTGATGACAAAATTTATGAGAATTTTCTGACAAAAATACTTAAAGCATAGAAAATACAGAAAATTCATGGATAATGCATACCATGCATACTCTCCCATTTTTGTCACTAACCAAAAAGGAAGGATCTTACCATGCATTCTCTCCCCTTTGTGAAAATTTCTTACCATTGAGGGGTTCAACAATGATTGACATTGAAGAATTACTCCCCTTTAGTCTAAGCTCCCCTTAGTCTGAGATACTCTTCCTGAAAGAGACTTGCAATATTTTTTTTTTATAGTAATACTAAATTTAAAATAAATAATGACTGCTCCCTCTTCAGATATGAGTTGGATGAAGAGCTGGCAGTCCCATGCCTTGAGCATCCTGATCCTGATGCTCCAAGGCTATCCTGCAAATAAGCTACTCAGAAGTAGGTACCCAAATTTTTGGGTCCTTGATGGTTAGATGCATAAAATATTCTTTCGGGATCCATACTAGTGCCTTGTTGTGCAAGTGTTTGCTGTATGTCCTAATTTATTGCAATGAGAACAACAATGAATATAATCTATTTTGCAGTTCTTATTGTTTTTATGATGTCTGTTTAGAACACAATTTTTGGAAATGTGTTCTTTTACAAGGGCCTTTTTCTTAGGTAACTTTGTTTCTTTTACAAATTTTGGTAATGCATATTTTTTAGGATTATGACTTGTTTTCCTTTTTCAAGAGTTTGTATCCAAGACCTTGTTTATTATTTTCATATTTTGATCCTTTAAAACATAGGGCTAAAGATGTTTTCCCTTTAGTTAATTTTCTAACTGATTCTTTTAAATAAAGATTTTCTTCAGTTAGAGTTTTTAATTTTTCTTCTAACTCTAATTTTCATTGTCCTTATCATGAGGGCTAGACTTACCTGTCTAAGGCTCATACCTCTATGTTTCCTGTGCCACCCAGAAAAGTAGTACCCCCTTTTTGTTGGCAGGAAAGAAGAGATCTAGAAAGATAAGCAAAAAGATCTTTTGTCAAAAAGATAAAAGATCACGCAATTCAATAATATATGACTTTTCACTAGATGCCAAAAAAACATTTTGAAATATAAAAGAAATCTATGTTTAGTGAAATCCATGTTTTACAAAGGAATCCATGTTTTACAAAGGAATCCTGTTCTTACAAAGGAATCCATGTGAGGGCAAATCCTTATGAGAGCGAATCCTTATGAGAGTCACTTATCGAATCCTTATGAGAGCGAATCTTTATGAGAGCGAATCATTATGAGAGCGAATCGATATGAGACTCACTTATCGAATCCTTATGAGAGCGAATCGTTATGAGAGCGAATCGATATGAGAGCAAATCGATATGAGAGTCACTTATGAAATCCTTATGAGAGCGAATCGTTATGAGAGCGAATCGATATGAGAGACACTATCGAATCCTTATGAGAGCAAATCGTTATGAGAACGAATCGATATGAGAGTGAATCGATATGAGAGTCACTTATCAAATCCTTATGAGAGCGAATCGTTATGAGAACGAATCGATATGAGAGGTCACTTATCAAATCCTTAAGAGAGCAAATCGTTATGAGAGCGAATCGATATGAGAGTCACTTATCGAATCCTTATGAGAGCGAATCGTTATGAGAGCGAATCGATATGAGAGTCACTTATCAAATCCTTATGAGAGCAAATCGTTATGAGAGCGAATCGTTATGGCACTTTGTAAACTGAAATCGATGTATATTGAATGGATATCGATTTATCTTTTTAGTGCAAATCACACGGCAATAATGTCATAAATTTATATTTATTGGAAAAACGATATTTAATTTATTATAGAAAAACATGGTATTAAATATATTTAATATTTAATTAATTAATCATAAATTTTGTTATCACCAAAATATAAGGGTAAAATATAGGAGTGGTTCAACACCCTATGCCCAAGGAGGAAAGGTCAGCTGTTATTGCCAATGCTACCCCAACCTACCAATCCATCTTGGCCATGAATGATATCACTACCATGCACCAACTCTAAGCCGAGCCCGTTTTATCCAACCCAACTCAAGGACTCGCCTATTCATTCCATGTTTGAAACCAAGTCTCGCTACCCCAAGAAACCTCA
>JACBKR010006229.1:0-13851 GCA_014218235.1 Colocasia esculenta | reverse complement strand
AACCAAGGCACCGTTCTGGGAAACCCCTAGAACGCACCAGCCAACCAATCGCACACCTCAGACCCTGAGGTAGCACCACCACTGGTAGAAACAAGCCTGGAACAGTCCTTAGAGCATCCCTCACCAGACAACAACCAACAGTTCGGAAAACATCACCAGAACACAGGCAACCAAGCGATGCACCTCCAACCTCGAGGGCAATGCAACGGCAACCAAATAGACAAAAGAGACCTCAACCAAGGAGGTAACAGTGGAAGACTTTAATGGCACAGAAGCAGTCCCAGAGGGAGAGAACTCTCACCAGGACAACACAAATAGTTTTGGGAACATCACCAGAACACAAGCAGCCAAGTGATGCACCTTAAGTCCGAGGGCATGCCGCAATAAACAGAAAATGAGCAGAGCCAAGTCTGGGAAAACCTCACCTCCACCAAAACCAACAGAGAGAAACTCTGAGAGCACCTCACTAGAGTTCACAACTAGTCAGCACCAGGCCGACAACAACCACAGACAGGTGTCACAGCGCTCAACCAGTGGTGCAACATAGTACAAGCATCTTCTGCTTAGCATGAGCAAAGATGCCGATGAGCAGAGCACAACACCCACGGCGCACAGCACACAAGGCCAAACGCACAGCCAACACAGCACCACCCAAAACAACACAGGGACATCAAATAATGACACACCCCAACAACAAGGGGACAACCAATAAGGCAATGCCCATTCTACCAGTTCTGCAGACCCACAACCCTGCACCGTGAACGCCACACCACACGTAGGCTCTCTCAGCCTTCGCGACACACCACACGGACGCGCAGGCCGACGACGAACCCAACCACAGCACGAGCGAAAACAGCAACCACGCTCAAAGCATGCGCACCCAGCACAGATGCATGCAACACTCTCCTACAGCTCACACTCGGATCTTGCTAGAAAGCTAGCCACCTGCAACAAAGAACCAAATGCTCACCTACCGCACTCTACACGACGGGCCAACAGCGTACTAGTACCTTTCTTTGGGACAGCCATAGTTATTAACTCATTATAATCTCTTTTGCACCCCTAAGCTCTGATACCACTATAACGACCCGACCCCTCGGACCCCGCGCCAGCGACCCCCGAAGGTCGCGCTGCCACCCACGGATCCGAAGACCCGGAAGGGATAGAATTTAGTCCAGTGAGATAAGCAATGAATTCAAATAACTATATCGAGACAGTGCGTACATTAACAAGGAAATTATGTACAACATGTCCCAAATAAAAGTATAAGTACAGAAAGAAAGGTGCAGTCCTTAAGGGGCATACCCTGAGGATTGGCAAAAAGGCCACTCACAACTCACGGTACAAAGAGCAGTGACGCTCACCACTCACACTGCTGGCAATGCACAGCGAACAAGCTGCCACCACAACCGTCCGAAACGAACCCTGCGACAATGAGTCCCTACCTAAAGAGAGTAGGGCGGTGAGCCTCACGGACAAGGCTCAGTAGGGATAACCAGTCCCTTACTAGCCAGAGCAGCAGGAACTCCACACAAGCGGAAGCAAAACTACTCTACAAAGTAGTAAAGCGGAAACACCTACTGTAGAGTACTACAAAGCAGCAGAAACAAAGAAACGCCTTGACCACATCCGGGTCAGTCCAAATGCGACTCCCACAGAACCTGTAGTCAGACACAATGCGGAAGCAACACCTCGGCACACACAACTCGAGAACAAAGGGGATCACTGTGATGGAACCTCTCGTCCAAGCCGTTAAACCGGTAATGGCTTGACCCGAGTCCACCTCTTGTGAACGGGCCGAAGTCTCGCAGGGATACCACACACTAGTCCGTGAAAACACAAAGATACACAAACCATTGCATTTATATATACAAGGTTTTACATAGCCAACTTCTAAAGAAATAAAGGAAAGTACACAAGCCTGGGGCATACCCCGAGGTACAACAAGTACAAACTGATGAAAGGAAAGCTACACTGCTGGAGGTGGTGGGCCAACACCGCTACGTCCGCGGCTCCGAACTAGACGACAGTAGAGAACCTCTCCTCGCCCTCGCCTGTGGGGAGTAGGGGTGAGCTCTCTAGTCACTGGCTCAGTAGGGAACTCCCCCACATCGAGCAACCAAACACAAGTACCAAATCAGTAAACTATGCTAGCAATTTATAGTACAACTAAATAGGATATTAAAGCTATAACAAACTCACTGCTAGCCGACGGCGTAAAACAGTTGTAATAAATAAACAGAAAAACACCAACTCGTGTACGAGCTACAGTAGAGACCGCCACACTCGAGCCACGTAGACTGGTTCGCGACACCAGCAATAGACTCAGACAAACTAACACAGGTCTACCTCTCAGTCTCGCAGCCACGGACGAAAGGTCCACCTGCCGCTCCACGTGAAAAAGGACAAGCAACTGTGGAGACCAACTAAACACCACCACCTGCGGACCACACGGTCGCAGGCCCATGCCTGGAACCTCTAGTGACCCTGGCCTGGGCTCGCTAGAGTGAGGCACTGGAAAAGGACTAGTCGGGGACCAGTGTCGACAATGGTGTCCGTACCCCAAGTATGAGCGTGCTACAGTGACTAAAAACAACTCAAGAGTCACTGTCCTACTATCGTCTTCCCTCAGCCGGACGTACAACTCAAACAAAGGAGTGAGGGTGTCCAGGACAGACGACTAGACCTCAACGGTACCACACAAGTACCGGACAAGCCCCGAGCTAACAGCCTGCTCACAGAGAACCGGGGCACCCAACTGGAGAGGTAACCACGGTAGGCGTCTACTACCTGACACACACACAGAAACCACGTGCGCACCGCACAAACCACGTGAAACCTCATGTAAACCTCGTGTACTGACGGTCCACAACACGTGAACACCACATGCCTGGTGAAACACTATGTCCACAGGACAAACTACTAGCTAGCTACATACCTGTGAGCTAGCCTCGTAAAATCACGCGCTTTCCCAAAGCGCCACAAGTGCCAATGCAATGCTCACTACACTGAGCATACCGATACCGATAATCAGATAGTCACATGCGTAAACCATGCACAAACAGGGCCTCTCAGGCCATGTCGCGACACCCATGGGTCGCCTTCAGAAGGCGTCCCCACGACATGTCGCCTTCAGATCCAGAACGCGACCTACTTACATGTCTCCTCCTGATCCTTAACGAGACACATCGTTGTGTCGTGTTAGGACGCGACATAGGGACCCGTCGCCTTATCAGGCGGGAACCCTAATCCAAGCTCTTCCATGAAAGCCCATTTCACACCATACGAACCACCCTTAATTCTTCGTTTTCATGCTTTTTGGGATACCTAAGCATGGTATTTAAGATTAGAAACCATTAAACTGATTGGAACCGTATCCCTTGCGATTACACCCCAAAAACGGGAAGAGTTCACCTTCCTTCGTGAAGAACGCGTTTGCAGCGATCTCCCGCGTTTCCCCTGCTTCTCCCGGACTCCCTGCAGCGAGTACACTCCGAAGACGCCAAAACCTAGCAAAATCGCCACAGCTCCTCCCCCTGGCGAGGCAGAACCCTTGTGCGTTCTGCTTGGCTGGGGTTATTTAAAAACCTACAGCGGTTCAGAACGCGACGCATCATGGCGTCGCGATCAGGTCGCGATGGACCTGAGCGTCGCCTTCCCAATGCCCGCTGCCCTGAGTGCTACACGTGGCGCACATGCAGACGCTCAACCCTTCAAGGCGGCCACTTGAATGCGACGGCCACCTCTGTTGCGTTAAAAATGCGACACACCCTTCCTGTCGCGATGATAGGCTGAGGGATCTAGGGTACTGCAGGCCCAAACTGTCGGCCCAATAAGCCCCAGAAACACACCACATGGCACTAAGCCACACGTCGGCCTCACATTGGCCACATGCACTAAACACAGCGCTAACACATGATCCACGAGGATCTGAAAAACGCACGACGTTACATTACTATCATCTAAAAAGAAATTTCGACCTCGAAATTCTAATGCAATTTCACATATAATATAACAATCATTACAACTACAATATCATCATCAAAAAGATTTAAAACATTACTATCGACAAGTAAAGATATCCTTTAGCCATTTCGTCGGCTAACTCTAGGTACCCTCACCACCCAGCCTATTTTCCCATCTAACTTTAACTAACTCAATTTCTTTATTTTGCAACTTTTTCGTCTTGCGACCAGTAATTTGCACCGGATATTCTGGCATGGACATGTCGGTCTCAAATCACTTCCTTGATAACTGATTATTTGCGCTGGGTCCTCAATACACTTCTTTGACATGGAGACATGAAAGATATCATGAACATCTGCAAATCTGCTGGCAAATCTAGTCTATAAGTTGTCTCCCCAATTCTTTCCAACACCTGGAAGGGTCCCACATATCTCGGACTCAGCTTTCCTTCTTACTGAATCTCAACAACGAATACCTTTTCTAGGAGAAATTTTCAGAAAAACATAATCTCCAACTTCAAATTGAAGTGGCCTTCTCCGATTATCAGCATAACTTTTCTGCCTACTCTAAGCTATTTGCAATTTTTCCTAATAAACTTTACCAACTATGTAGTTTGCTCAACTAACTCAGGGCCCACTAACTGCCTCTCTCCCACTTCATGCCAATTTAATGGTGTTCTACACGGTCTTCCATATAAAGTTCATACGGTGCCATCCAAGGCTGGTATGGTAACTATTATTATAAGCAAGTTCCACCATACCCAAATGATGCTCCCAGCTACCACCCCAAACTAAACAACAAGCTCGCAACATATCTTCATTGTCTGGACAGTTCTCTCTGTTTGACCATCCGTCTGCGGGTGGTAAGCTGAGCTTATACCTCAGCTCAGTGCCTATAACTCTCTGCAGGCTTCTCCAAAAACCTGAAGTAAATCTGGGATCTCTATCAGATACAATTGAGTTTGGAACACCATGAAGTGAATAATTCTATCAGCATACATTTTTGCTAATTTATCACTAGCGAAGACATAATACTAGCACCAATCTAATACTTTAGTCAGTCTATCAAAAACCCCATATTCCATTATGACTTGATGCTGTTCTCGGTAGGCCTGCCACGAAGTCCATGGCAATATCATCCCACTTCCACTGTGGAATGGTTAACTGTTGCAATAGACCTCCAGCTTCTGATGCTCTGCCATAATTTGCTGACACACTGCACATCTTGAAACAAAACTCGCTATTTCCTTTTTCATATAGGCCACCAGAAATGCTTTCTCAGATCCTGGTACATCTTGGTACTGCCTGGATGAATAGTGTACCAGGATTTATGGGCCTCTTCTAATACTCTTTGCTTATTTCTCTTTCTGCTGGTACAAATAACCTGCCTCTGAGCCTAACCACACAATTATCATCAAGGGTAAACCCTTCCATTTTCACAATTTTGGCTAAATTTACATCTGCTTTCTGAGCTTCAACAATCTGCCAATACAAAGATGGCTCTACAGTACTAATGGCTAGTACTGCCGCCACCGACTACTCGGCACGTACAAGGAGTTTTCTGCTATCTCCTCATACAACTTCCATTCTTTAATCATCATGTGACTTACATAAGCCTTCCACTTAAGGCATCAGCAACAACATTGGCCTTACTCGGATGGTAAGCCAAACTAAAATCATAATCCTTTAATATTCACCCATCTACGTGGCGAAGATTTAAATCCTTCTGAGAGAAGATATACTTTAAACTTTTATGATCTATAAAAATTTCAAATCTTTCGCCATACAAATAATGCCTCCACATTTTAAAGCAAACACAACTGCTGCCAATTCTAAATCATGGGTGGGATAATTCTCTTCTGCTGGCTTCAATTGCCGGACGCATAGGCTATCACTTTCCATGCTGCATTAACACTGCGCCCAACCCTCTTCTAGATGCATCTGTATACACAACAAATCCACCACTTCCTGCCGGTAGTGTCAATATCGGTGTTGTAGTAAGCCTTTTCTTTAATTCCATAAAACTTCTCTGACACTGTCAGACCACACAAATGGCACACCCTTCCTAGTCAGTCTAGTCATGGGTGCCGCAATCTTAGAAAAATCTGTATGAAGCACCTATAATAGCCTGCCAGCCCCAAGAAACTTCTAATCTCTGTAATTGTCTTAGGCACTTCCCACTTCATCACGATTCCACATTACTTGGATCGACTACCACTCCATCTGCCGAGATGACATGACCCAAAAATTGAATTTCCTTCAACCAGAAACTCACACTTACTAAATTTAGCAAACAACTGATTATCTCTTAATAACTGAAGAGTAAACCTTAAATGAGCAGCATGCTCCTCTCAGAAGCTGAATAAATCAGAATATCATCTATAAAGACCACAATGAATTGGTCCAAGTACGGATGAAAAATTCTGTTCATCAGATCCATGAAAGCTGCAGGAGTATTGGTCAGCCCAAACGACATAACCACAAATTCATAGTGACCATATCTAGTCCTGAAAGTGTTTATCTATATCCTCCTCTCTGATTCTCAATTGATGGTACCCTGACCTCAAGTCAATTTTAGAAAACACCTTGGCTGACTGCAATTGGTCAAACAAATCATCTATCTTGGCAACTGTACTTATTCTTAATGGTCATCATTCAACTTTCTATAGTCAATACACATTCGAAAGCTTCCATCCTTCTTTTTCACAAATAACACTGGTGCTCCCCACGGGGAGTGACTCGGTCTAATAAACCTTTTTCTAACAATTCTTCCAATTGCTTCTTCAACTCTTTGAGCTCTATCGGTGCCATCCGATAGGGTGCTCTAGAAATCGGCATGGTACTCGCAAGAACTCAACAGTAAAGTCCACCTCTCTGTGTGGAGCTAAACCAGGCAACTCATCATGAAAAACATCGCAAATTCCCTAACCACGGGAACTGCCTCAACTGACTTACTAGTTTCTATGAACTTACAGAAGAAGTAAGCCACACACCCCGCGTTAATCAATTTTCTAGCTCTAATTGCAGAAATTATAAACTTAGAAGCACAGAAAGGCATACCTTGATATCAAATACAGAACCATTGGGGTGACAAAACCTGATCCTTTTCTTCCTGCAATCTGCATAGCTCCATAGGCCTCAAGCCAGTCCATTCCCAAGATAATATCATAATCAGTCAACTGTAAAGCATATAACCGACCTGGCATCTGGTTCCCTTCAAACACAACTGGAGCCTCATCTATAAACACGAGGTGAGCATAAACTCACAAAGGGAAGCTCCACTACTAATTCACATGATTTTTCTTCTAAAGGAAGAGCCACTAATTCAAAAATTCTTCAGAAATAAATGAATGCGAGGCACCTGAATCAAATAAAACTTTTGTTGAATATTCATAAATAGGTATTGTACCTTCTATCATATTCGATGCCTCCGCTGGGCACAGGTGATAGCCATAACCCGGCCCCTACCTCTCTGCTGTGGTGTTCCTCTTCCATGACTTTGTGGTGGCTGTGAGACTACTGCGGCTGCTGAACACCCCTACCATAACCATATTCCCTCGGATAGGGACAATTACGGATCAAATGCCCCGGCTGATTGCAGTTAAAACACCTATAGCCTGGTGGAAGGGTAGGCTGCCTGGCGGTACTTTACTGCGATTCCTCCACCTCTGGCTTACCACGACCCTACTGAACTTGCTGACGACCGCCCCATCCTCTTCCTTTACTTTAAATTCCTACTTTAATTTCTGGGCCCACTTACCAAAACCTGATGAGGAAGGTCCAGCTGATGCTTTACCTTACTCACACCGCTGACTGTTGGGGTAGCTGGAAACTACCCGAACCTAATTCGCCCACCTGATGAGTCCGAACTGCTCTTTCCAGAGTAGCTACTCTCTGGGCTATTTCTTCAACTGTTCTACACATTAATGGTATCACTGCAGTCTGCAATTCTGGCCTCAAACCATGGATAAAATATTCAACCATCATAGCATTATCCGGACAACATAGGGTGCATACTGCTCAACGCCAAGAACCACATCTGATACTCCAGGACCGAAGTCTCACCCTGCTGCAAGGTCCTAAACTGCTCCCTTTTTGCCTTCTACACTTGAAGAGGAAAGAATGTATCGTTAAACACTTCAAGAAACTCTGGCTAGATAATAGCCCCTTCTCTTCTGCGAAGGTGGTCTGCATCTTCAGACGCAACCATTCCTGCACAAATCCCCTCAGCTGATAAGTTGCCAACACAACTCTGTCCGCTGCCGGACACCTCATGGTCATAAAGACCCTCTCAATCTCATGAATCTAGTGCTCCGCTGTATCTGGATTCGGCCGTCCTGTATAAGTGGGCGGCTGCAACCTCAAAAACCTTTCAACTTGCACCACTGGCTCTTCTTCCGCATCACGGGTGGTGATGGTGGTACTAGTGCCACAAAAGGTACCTCCACCCCTGGCGGTGGTGGAACTGGGGCCACAGGTAAGCCTCTCTGATCACTGGTGGTACCGGGCCTGCTGATCCATCCTCATCCAAATATCGGTGAGGCTCTCCCAAATCCTTTCTATCATCTGCTAAGTCGACTACTCAGGGTCATTTCCTCCACCACCCCAGTCTCTTCTATCGGCCATTACAACTGCCTACACACACAACAAGCAAACCATAGGCAAAACAACGAGTCATTACAAAACCAAGGCCAGCTACCAGCAGTGTATCTAGAAGAAGATATGGCTATGTAACTTCTTAATTCCTTTATATTCCACGGACCTTGCTTGATACCAACTGTGACGGAACGCCTCGTCCAGCCCGTTAAAACCGATAATGTGCTTGACCGAGTCCGCCTCCACGAACGGGCCGAAGCCTCGCGAGGGATACCACACACTAGTCTGTGAAAACACAAAGAAAACACCATTGCATTATAATATACAAGGTTACATATCCAACTTCAAAAGAAATAAAGGAAAGTACACAAGCTGGGGCATACCCCGAGTTACATAGGTACAATTGAAGAAGAAAGAAAAGCCACACTGCTGGAGGCGCTGGGCCAACACCGCTACGTCGCGGCTCTGAACTGGACGACAGTAGAGAAGCCTCCTCCTCGCCTCGCCTGTGGGGAGTAGGGGTGAGCCTCGCTAGTCACTGGCTTAGTAGGGAACTCACCTAACACCGAGAAAACCAAACACAAATATTGAAAGCAGTAAACTATGCTAGCAATTTATAGCACAACTAAATAGGATATTAAAGCTATAAACAAACTCACCTCTAGCCGACTGCGTAAAATAGCTGTAATAAATAAACGTCAAAACTCCAACACATGTACGAGCTACGGTAGAGACCACCATACTCGAGCCATGTAGACTGGGTCGTGACACAGCAATAGACTTACACAAAAACTAACACAGGTCTACCTCTCAGTCTCGCAGCCACGGACGAAAGGTCCAGCTACTGCTCCACATGAAAAGGACAAGCAACTATGGAGACCAACTAAACAATACAACCTGCGGACCACACGGTCGCAGCCCCATGCCTGGCACCCCTAGAGACCCTGGCTGGGCTCGCTAGAGTGAGGCACTGGAAAAGGACTAGTTGGGGACCAGTGTCGACAACTGGTGTCTATACCCCAACTAAGAGCGCACTACAAGTGACTAAAAACAAACTCAAGAGTCACTATCCCTGTCGTCTTTCCTCAGCCGGACGTACAACTCAAACAAAGGAGTGAGGGTGTCCTGGACAGATGACACAGACCTCAATGGTCCACAAAAGTACCGGGATAAGCCTCGAGCTAACAGCCTGGCTCACAGAGAACCTGGGGCACCCAACTGGAGAGGTAACCACGGTAGGCGTCTACTACCTGACACGCACCCAGAAACCACGTGCGCACCGCACAAACCACGTGAAACCTCACGTAAACCTCGTGTATTGATGGTCTACAACACGTGAACACCACCTGCCTCGTGTAAATACTGTCCACAGGCAAACTACTAGCTAGCTACGTAACCTGTGAGCTAGCCTCGTACACCACGCACTTCCCACAGCGCCACAAGTGCCAATGCATGCTCACTAACACTGAGCATACCGATAACGATAATAGGATAGTCACATGCGTAAACCATGCACAAACAGGGCCTCTCGGGCCAAGTCGCGACAACCCATTGGGTCGCCTTCAGAAGGCGTCGCCACGACATGTCGCCTTCAAATCCAGAACGCGCTACTTACATGTCTCCTCCTGATCCTTACGCGACACATCGTTGTGTCGCGTTTAGGACCCGACAAAGGGACCCGTCGCCTTATCAAGCGGGAACCCTAATCCGGGCTCTCTCCATGAAAGCCCATTTCACACCATACAAACCACCCTTAATTCTTCATTCTCATGCTTTTGTGAATACCTAAGCATGGTATTTAAGGTTAGAAATGCATTAAACTGAATGGAACCCTATCCCTTGCGATTTACACCCCAAAAATGGGAAGAGTTCACCTACCTTTGTGAAGAACGTGTTATGCAGCGATCTCCAGTGGTTCCCCTACTTCCCGGGCTCCCTACAGCGAGGACATGCCGAAGACGCCAAAACCAATAGAAATCGCCACAACTCCTCCCCCTGGCCGAGCAGAACCCTTGTGCGTTCTGCTTGGCTGGGGTTATTTAAAAACCTACAGCGGTTCGGAACGCGACGCATCATGGCGTCGCGATCAGGTGGCGACGGACCTGATCGTCGCCTTCCCAACGCCGCTGCCTTGAGCGCTACACGTGGCGCACATGCAGACGCTCAAACTTCAAGGCGGCCACTTGAACGCAACGGCCTCCTCTGTCGCGTTAAAAACGCGACACACCTTCTGTCACGATGACAGGCTGAGGGATCTAGGGTACTGCAGGCCCAAAACGTCGGCCCAATAAGCCCTAGAAACACACACGACACACAAGCCACATTGCCTCACATGGCCACCACAAGCGCTAAACACACGATCCACGAGGATCCAAAAAATGGGCGACGTTACACTCACGGAACACCGGAGTAACCACGTGAGACCAGAGTCTCACGAAACAAGCGCCAACATCCAAGACCTCCACGAGGTCGGGAAGGAACAAACAGGTGTCACCACGAGAGACACCAAGCAACCACGTTAGAAGCACCGTCTTACCACAGGCACGACCACCTCAGACCTTCACAAGGTCGAGGGCCCATAGGTAGAACCACCCTGCACCTCGGACACGCCACGAGGTCAGGGAACTACCCCTTACAGTGCCACCATGGATGGCACCAAGGAACAGGTTACCGAAATAGCAGTCGGGTGTCTACACAAGACACCCCGAGGGAACCCGCAGAGCAGAAAACCACTAAGCACGGCCCACAAGGCCAAACCAACCAAACCCAAGGAAGCGAGACACGGCTAGGCTACAACCACGTGCAGTCTAGGGCAATGAGATACCCAATCTCGAAATAGTGTGAAAAATACCGTCACATAAGAGCACACAAGCCACCGCCATAGGAAGCTAAGAGAGGGACACACAGTCCACCGTCTCGTTCGCCAGCCGATGACACCTGCACGACCTCCCTATGTAGAGTGAGGCTAGTGAGTCATAGTAAAGAACACAACCACAAACACCGCAGTCCGGCTGAACTGTGGCCCCACACCTAACATCCCTACGTGGCTCTAGAACAAACGCAGAGCGAGGCAGTGAGAGGACTAGCTGGTCCGCACCGGACGAGCACCTGAACCACCTCGGAGACCAGACCAGCTAAGAGAGCTCTACAAATGGATCACGCCGTTGCCCCCACGTTTCCCCTTCTGCTCGAAGTCTGTGACTTGAGCACGCCCACCGCCCGGAGCAACACCCTCTGACACAGGCACGCAGGGCTAGGGGTCCCAGGTAACGGTAACAACCTGTCTCGCGGACAGCCCTCAAGTGCCTAGCACAGGGAGAAGAAGAACACTGGCGGGGCAACCACCACGAAACGGCACCGCTGGCTCGTAACCAAGACAAGCCAGCAGACACTAGCACGCACGAATCCCTTCCAGAAACCCCAGAAGGGCCGTCGGCGAACGCTGGCACAATGGCATGGCCGAGAAACTGGAACACACCAGACAGAACAGAACCCAACACTCTTCTAATAATTGATTGACGACAGACAATCGATTATTTAGACAAATGTGAGCCTCCTAGCGACACGCTAGGACATGGCCACGAAGGTGTCACCATCGGTCACTGAACGCAGGGAGCCAACTGCCGCGTTCCACCAGAAGGTCCTAAGGGTAACCTGGCCATGGGGCACATGCCGACACGCCAACTGCGGCCATGGAAAACCACCGAGGCAAGCCTGGTCTTGTCGTGCCCTCCAAACCCATCGCGATCCCATCGCGATGGGTAGGGCAAACCGCGATAGGCAAGTCGCATCGCGACAACCAGGTTGTTGCGAGAAGGCAAAGTGCCGCGACAAGCTTGTCGCGACAAGGCTACGCGTCTCGACAACGGCTGTCACGAGGGCAACCGGGTCGCGACATGACCCTTATCGCGACGGCCAACCGCACTACGATAAGGTCATGTCGGGCCGGGGCGACGCCTTCTCTGATATCGCGACGCACTCAGCATTCGCGACATCAGATGGAAGGCTGACTGCCAGGATGCTACATCTCGGGTCCCCCACACACTACAAACACCACAACCATGGGGAGGGGAGCATGGGGAAAGCAGTAAACACAAGCATTCCACAAAGTGGACTCCCAATCCACACCAACAAGAAAGGGCACAAGAATCCTTACTGGACAATGAAAAACCAACCCACAAAGGGGCCTTCACGATGTGCTCGCCACCTCCTCCTCGCTCCCGCGTGCCGCTTCTGCTCCGCACGAGCCGCCGGCCGCTCCACCAAGCTCCACCACCGGAGGAAGACGAGAGGGAGACCTCTCCCCTCGTAGAAGAGAGGAAAGGAAGAAAGAAGAGAAAAAGGAAATGGGGGAAACCGGCCAAGGCCTTTAGCCTCCGGCCCCCAGAACACGACGGGGCGGGGCATCACGATACCAACCTTATCACGACAGCTGCCTAGACCGCGACCAGAATGGCCCATCCGCGGCGCAACAACAACCCGACAGGTTAGTCTGCCAACGCTGCCACTCTGACAGGCATCAAATAACTAAAAAGCGGGAAACACTACCGCGGACCCGTTGACGGGCACAACAAGAACACGACACAGAAGGCGGTCACAACATGGATGACTGTCGCGACGGGCACCTCGTCGTGACAAGGCCAGTCATCACAACGCAGCGAAAAGAACCGGAAAGCCCGAGATGTTACAAAATATCCAATAAAAAAATATTTCATCCTCGAAATCAAGGGCGAAACCTGGTCGGAGGGAAAAGCAATAGGTCCAAGGGACGACTAAGTCGTACCACGACTTCCAATGGTCACCACCACAACCCAGCCACAAAGGGAGTGCCAAACCAGAGACATCCGACAGCACACAGGGCGCACAACAATGGCGCAGAGCACACAAGCAGATGTCGACAAACCACAGGCGCAACGCGCACCAAGCCGACAAGAAACACTGAAAACACCAGTCGAAAACCACACGACTGAACCCTAAAACAGACACACTATTGAGAACAACCGGTTACTAAACTCCCTCTGTCACCAGCGACTAGACAGAGGTCCCAGCTACTGACGGCAAGTGAGGAAAATGCCAAGAGGTCATCCATAAGACACCGCTGAATGGCTCCGCACAACTAGAGACAACTAGCACCTATGGCAAGGCCAAACGAGAGTTTCTTAAGGGTGACCCAAAGCCAAGCGAAAAACACACACATGGAGAAAACCACAGAAAGCAAGACAGTGTCCGTCGGCACCACTAGATCTCACCCAGATCATCCTCGTGGTCCGATAAGGACACTCAACGATCG
>JACBKR010006228.1:0-13639 GCA_014218235.1 Colocasia esculenta | reverse complement strand
AATAGTATCTACTATTAAATTACGTTGAGAGTAAGATTGATGTAGTAGGTAGTCAGGGAGAATAATATCTTGTAATTTTCCGTTTTCTTGAGTCATTATTTTTTGAAGTTAATGGAGTTGTATTTGACATTAATGAAATATTGAATGAAAGCTTACTTGTGTTCATTATGTGGGCCTTATTTTGTGTTCATGCAAATCTAATGCTCACTAGCTAGAGGCTTATTTCTGACTACTCATGTCTTAAATATCGATTTAATCTAACATTTCTGCTGCGCAATTCTCAGGGTGTGAAGGTTAAGTGGTATTAGAGCTTAGGAACAACCATAGGGAGTTACATGCTCAAGATTAAGAGATATCCATGAAACTTAGGTCTGGAAATTTCATATAGTGCCTAGTGAGGATGGGTAGAGACTTGGAATAAACTAGCTTTTTGAACTAACCATGCCCTTAACCTTTATGATATAATTAAGGACATCAATTGGTTTGTTATTTTCTCAGAAACTTCACTGATTCCTTAGGAATGGCCTACACCAGTGGCAAGCAATGCAGGAGATAGTGGCAAGACTTACTCAAGCCCTACAGAATGTAGTACAAGTAGGATCTCAAGCAGGAGCTTGGAATGGAGCTAGAGATCTACATCGCAGTTTCTATAGTCTGAATCCCCTTCGCTTTTTTGGATCCCCAACCCAGATGATGCAGAGAACTAGTGGTAAGATGGAATGAGTTTTTCAAGTAATGCAGTGCACCAACTGAGAGAAGGTACGACTAGTACTTTCCAACTGAGTAAGGATGCGAGAGCGTAGTGGAAGGCCACACAGGCTCACTTGTTTAATGTGGAAGAATTGGAATGGGAAGGGTTTCTGGGGATATTCGAGGAAAATACTACTCTGAAGGGCCCAGGAGAAGAAAGCTATGGAGTTTGCTGCAGTGAGACAATGAAGAATGTCTGTGGCTGAGTATGAAGCTCAGTTCGCTCGTCTAACCTAATATGCCCGACATCTCGTGGGTACCAAAAGGTTAAAAGCAAACTGGTTTCATGGATGGGCTATGACCCTGTTTATAGAAAAGCTAGGATTGCTCAGCATTTGCACTTATACCGAAATGGTCCAGAGAGTCCAGCTAGTAGAAGACACCATGGCAAAGGTGGAAGGCTTGAATGGTAATGAGGTGTCTAAGTCAGCCATTCTAAAGAGAGGAACGGCCAACATAACAGCGACTTTCCGCTACAACAACAACACCAACACCAACAAAAGGCCAAGTGCTGGAAGAGATGATGGCCTCGAACTGAAAGTCAAAGTAGAAGTAAGACAGTTAGTGAAAACGTTTCTATGAGAAGCTAAGCCACCAAGCAGAAGAGTGCTGGAAGAAGTTGGGAGCTTGCTAAGATGTGGTGGTCGCGATCACCGCATACTTGATTGCACGATGTTGGGAAGACCAACCTGGTAAAACATATATTCTACTACCGCATCAGGACGCCTTAATGCAGTTCTTGAGACATATCTCTTTGAGGAAGGGGGCATGGTGGAAGGCACCATCTTTATTATTCTCAACCTTCTTTCACCCTTATTGATACTGGAGTTGCATATTATTTTATTTCACTTGCATTGATTCAACTTTATTGGTAGAACCTACCCTTGAAGTCAAAGATCACTATAGCCTGTCTCCTTTGCTTGGAATCTGAACTCACACATTATCTTCCTGCTAGTGAAATGGTAATTCGAGGACAAAAGCATTCCTGCTAACCTTATTGCCTAGATATAAAAGGATATGATGTCATTTGGGGAGTGGATTGGTTGATCAAGTATGATGCAGATGGTAATTGTCGTATAGAAGGGTAAAAACTCTCTTTTTTGGTATCCGTTACTGCACGCACCATATCCTTATCACTACCCTTAAAGCTTCAAGTTGAACAACCGAGGTTGTGATGCTTTCCTAGTTTCAGTTATTGTGATTGAAAAGAAGGAATCACTCTAGAAGAAATCCCCATAGCCAGAGACTACCCCGATGTCTTTCCAGAAGACTTATCCGGGACTACCACCCGAACGGGAAGTAAACTGACAATTGAATTACTTCTTGGGGTAGCCTCTGTATCCAAAGTACCATATCGCATGTCCCCTACTGAATTAAAGGAGTTGAAAAGGCAGAGATTATGAATTGTTGGATAAAATTTTATTAGGCTCAGAACATCCTCATGGGGTGTGTCGTTATTGTTTGTCAGAAGGAGGATGGAACATTGAGACTCTGCATTGACTATCGTCAATTAAATCACCTGACAATAAAGAATAAATATCCACTACCACGCATCGATGAGCTGTTTGATTAGATCTCTGGTGCACAGTATTTCTCTAAGATCAATTTAGGATCAGGCTATCATGAGCTAAGAATCAAGCAAGAGGACATACACAAGTCAGCATTCCGGAGTAGATACGATGGCTACGAGTTCATGGTTATGACGTTTGGCTTGTCAAATGCTCTAGCTGCCTTTATGAAACTCATGAATAATATATATGGGTCATACATGAACCAGTTCTTAGTGGTATTCATTGTTAATATTCATGTTTACTCCAAGTCTAAGGAAGAACACGAGGAACATTTGAAGATTGCTCTACAAGTGCTTACAGATAACCAAGTCTATGTAAAACTTAGAAAATGTGAATTCCGGATGGAGGAAGTGTCTTTCTTGGTCATATCATATCCAAGGAAGGTATATATGGAGATCCATCTAAAGTTGAAGCAGTGAAGAATTGGGAAAGGCCAACAACTGTGTCAGAATTAATTATAAGCTTCTGGGTATGGCTGGTTTGTAGTCACTTCATTAAAGACTTTTCAAAGATAGTTGTACCATTACGAGACTTACCAGGAAGGAGAATCCTTCACATGGACAGTTGAACGTGAAAACAGTTTCATGTCATTAAAGGAACACTTAACTTCAGCACATGTACTGACTTACTTATAGCGGAGGAAGCTTCGAAGTATACATAGACACATCAGGAATCGGCCTTGGCTGTGTATGATGCAAAATGGGATGGTGATATGTTATGCATCCAAACAATTGAAGAAGCATGAAGATAATTACCCTGTGCATGATCTGAAGCTAGTAGCTATAGTCTTCGCCCTGAAGATATGACGTCATTACCAATATGGTAAGAAGTTCATCATATTTTCTGACCATAAAAGTTTGAAATATATGTTTTCTCAGCAGGCATTGAACATGAGACAGCAGAGGTGGTTGGAGTATCTGAAAGACTTCGACTTCACTATCCAATATCACCCAGGTAAAGCAAACGCCTTGGCAGATGCTCTTAGTAGGAAGCCAAGGCTACCTTATCAAGTCTTATGGTGGGAGAATGGCGATTTCTAGAAGAATTTCCCACTAAATATAGATGCTGATACCAAAGGAAAATGTGTATGATTTCTAATGTTAGAGCACAACCCACCTTGCCTTAAGACAATTCGAACACTTCAAGACAATGACCTTATGCTTGTAGAAGTAATGGTTAATCTAGACCAGAGGCCAGGTTTTGCCTTAGCAGAATATGGTAGACTATTGTTTCGAGGGCGAGTCTATGTACCTGATCATGTGGAAACAAAGAAAGCAATCATGGATGGAGCTTACAAAACGAAGGCTACCATTCACCCTGGAACTTCTAAAATTACCAGGACTTATAAAAGAAGTGTTGGTGGCCTAACATGAAGAGGGAAGTGGCGGAATATGCGCAGATGCTTAACTTGTCACAAATCAAAGTAGAACACTTGCAATCTAGAAGTAAACTAAAACCGTAGAGATTCTAGCATGGAAATGGGAAGGTGTAGGGATGGATTTCATCTTTGGATTGCCCAATGTAGAAGTGGATTAACGGAATATGGGTGACTGACGACCGCCTTAACCAAATCCGATCATTCTTACTAGAAGAGTAAGTGGATGGTTGACATTCTAGCTACACTGTATGTAAAGGAAATTGTTAGACTACATGGAGTACTTGTGACCATTGTGTTCTGATAGAGACCCAAGATTTACATCCCATTTTTGGAAAGGTCTACATTATTCCTTGGGATCTAAATTGAGTTTCAGCACAGCTTTCCATCAACAGAGTGATGGTCAGACTGAAAGAAGGAATCAGGTAATTGAAGACATGCTTAGAGTCTGTGTTCTAGATTTTGGAGGTAGTTGGCATGAACATTTACCTCTTATTGAATTAGCCTACAATAATAGCTACCAAGATAGTATTCAAATGACACCATTTGAGGTACGTTATGGTAGGAGTTGTTGATCTCCAATATGCTGGTATGAAGTCAGTGAAAGGCAACTGTTAGGTCTGAAGATAGTATGAGAAACTACCATAAAAGTGAAGATCATTAAGGAAAGAATGGCAATGTCACAGCAGAGGCAGAAGGCCTATGTAGATACTAGAAGAAGGGATCTGGATTTTAAGTCAATGATGATGTGTTTCTAAAATATCTCCAACCTGTGGAATTAGAAAGTTGGGAATCAAAGGCAAGCTATCACTAGATTGATTGGCCCTTTCAAATCATGGATAGAGTAGGTGAAGTTGCATACCATTTGGCATTACCTTGACAATGGATGAGTAACAATGTGTTCCACATATCAATGCTAAAAAACATATGTGCATGATCCTTTTCACGTCATCGAATATGAGTCCTTGGTGCTTCAGAAAGACAGGACTTATGAGCAGAAGCCAGTTAAAATCATAGACCGCGAGGTGCACCAGTTAAGGAACAAGGTGATTCCCTTGAAAGATCAAGTGGAATCAACACCTGGAGGAAGATGATACATGGGAAACAGAATAAGCTATGCGTAACATGTTTCCAGAGTTGTTCAGAAGCAAGTGAATCTCTTTGTCCTATATATATCCTATCTATGAATTTAGGGGACCAAATTCTCTTAAGTGAGGGAGGGTGTAGCACCCAGAAAATTAAGTAATTGAAAGAATGAGAATTTGTTTTTGAAAATAACCTTAACCTCAACAAGCTGGTTACTAGACTCACTTCATTTATAACTCTAAATAGATGAATTTTGGACCCTTGTTCAACAATCGGTGTTAAAACACATCAATTGGAATGGCTATTGAACCATTTGTTCAGTGACCATTGTGATTATAACATCAATCGATGTTTGGTCCACTTATAAGGAACATTTGATCCTTAATCGAAGTGAATTAGTCAACATCGATATGCTCGTCAGCAATCGATATGGAACCATGCTCATAACACAATCGGTAGAAATATAATAGCAATCGATGTTGCCTAAGGGCAATCGATATGCATAACAACAATCAATGTTTGGTAGAGGGCAATCGATATTATAAACAAAATTGATATGTAAGACAATTGAAATGCATAACAACAATCGATGTTTGCTTAGGGCAATCGATATATAGAGACAATCGAGTGTAAGACAATTGATATACATAACCCCAATCGATGTAATGACCAATCGTGTGGTTAGCATTCGATGTTTAATGACCATCGATGTGGTCAGCAATCGATGTTTAAGGACCAATCGATGTTGGTCAGCAATCAATGTTAAGGACCAATCGAGTGGGGCAGCAATCAATATGGATTATAAAGGCAATCAATGTGTAAGGTAATCAATATATCAATTTGATGGCCAAGATACAACGTCGTCAGTTGAAGTGGAACTTCGTATATGATGAAGTTTAGCTTTGACTGATCGTGATCATATCGCACATGACGAAGTAGAACATTGTATATGATGATGTAAGGTTATATGGAACCAAAAATAATGCTATCAATTGAAATGAAACTTCAGATATGACGAAGTTAGATTCAATGATTATGATCAAATCGTGCATGATGAAGTGGAACTTCGTACATGACAAAGTTGACTTCGTATATGACGAAGCTAGAGTTCGGATATGATGAAGATGGCTCTTACTGATCATGACCAAATCGTGCATGACAAAGGGGATTTCGTATATGACGAAGTTAGACTTTGGATATGACGAAGTTGGTTTTGATTGATCATGACCAAATCATGTACGACGAAGTTACCGATTAGTGGAAAACTAGGAAGAATGATATTGCAAGAATATTCTTCAATATTATTAAATAGATAATATAAATATGAGTTTTGTTATCATTAAAATAAAGAAATAAATTGTAGGAGTGGTACAACATAAATTATAGATCCAATAGGGTTATGGGACCGATAGGTGGGAAAACATAAGGGAAATCGTGTTAAATCTATACCCTGAATAAAAAGAGGTAGTTAAGATAAATATGGAAGCATGGATAATAAATCATGATTGAACCAGAATCCAATAGGGGATTCCGAATCTACTCCCTTAAACTAACCAAATAGGAATAGACTGGTTATGGATACAACTCCTATCAAAGTTCTAAACATGGTAGGACTCCTACCAAGAGTTTAGGAATCTACAAACATAGAAATTGCACCATCACGACACTATAAAAACCATCGTAAAACCCCATAGCCAACCTAGATCTTCCACTTCGTTGCTCGACGAATTTCCGGGAGCAAGTGAACAAGCTAGTAGCAGGGATTCAGGATTCTACATTCTTTAGTGTCTACTTCGACTTGTAAGAACCCTGCTGTTAGTATCTAACAAAGGTAGGTAATCTCGGATGCCAACTTACATAGAGTATATCATCTAAAAGTCCTTAAAGTCTATTCTTATATGACCCTATTCTTTCTGATTATCGTCACCATAAAGAGAGTCTCAAGTGTTTCTTAACTTCGTAGATGAACTGGACATTCTGTCTTTGTATCTCATGTAACTGGGTCAAACTGAAGCCATAGATTTGTTTACTTTCCATTTCTAACAACCCCTTTCATTTATAGTTTCATCCCAAGAACCCTTGATTTGGAGTTATGGATCAAGCAAGTAATTCTACGTCATTGCATGTTGATTAGTTACGTCTATACTTTACAAGCCATCAACCACACGTTAAAAACATAATTACATGAATTTGATTCTAATGTTCTATATGGAGGTTGTTGATCATATTCTCCCTTGATTATGCCTCTTCGTCCTTATGTTCCAACTCAAAGTTAAAAATGTCTTGATATAATCTGTGTCATAACCATGTTGGTGAGAATACATGCTAGGTTTCGACGTGAGTCTAGTTTGCTTTCTTTCCATGATCCTTACTATGTCCGACTTTCCTTATTGAATATGCTTTTAGGTTATTGCATGTACTGCCATTCCTTGCATACGTAGTAAGAAAGTCTCCATACCCTATGAATTTCTCATAGAGACCTAACCGATTGTACTTTGGAGTCCCCTTGAGTTAGAGGGACTTTTTATCCATGTGCATCTATTCTATTTTTGGTGAAAGTTATTAAAGTTTATGGAACTTAAAAATAAGTCGTTATGTTGCTGAAATTCTCTCTCCACTATTATATCCTAAAATCATGTTCACATGACTTGACTTTCTTGAAATCATCATGAACATGATATGAAATGTATGCTTCTTAAAACTCTTGTTATTGGCCATGATTGACTGTTGGTATCTACATTGAAATAGTGAGATGTGTATCAGGCACGACGCATTTCCAATGGCACCATTATAGCCCCAATGACAATAGTTGTAATATACTGTTAACCATGGGGTATAATGATTACTGGCATTGCATCTGCACTGGAATACTTGCATGTTGAATGCAGATAGATAACCATATGCACATTCATAGTGTGCCTTCCAAGGTGGCATAGATCCTTAGGGGACATTAGTGGCATTGTTCCTATTTATTGTTACATGTTAAAAGTTTTGCTCATGTGTGCTTTCTTCCATGCGTGATGTGGCATCCTGCATTCTTGCAAACGATTGATATCCTACGTGATTTACATCCTACTCTACTGTTAGTTCTTGCTTATTATATCATTCTAGATCTTGTTCAATCACTCTTGAACAATCATCTTGCTCACGTATCATGTTTAATGGGATTGATCGTTCATGTATATCTTGATAATCGTTCCTACCTTGTTCTTGAAATGTTAACCACTTTTATTATTGCACAAATTGAGATATAAATTCTGCTAGGCTAGTTTTCTCATTACCCACTTCTTAACATCTTAGGTGACCGTGACGTGGAAGGTGAAGGTCAGGACCGTCTTTAGGACGAGTGTGTTCCAACCATAGTATAATACTATTAGATTAGTTGAGAGTAGATTGATGTAGTAGGTAGTCAGAGGGAATAATATTGTAATTTTCCTTTTCTTGAGTCATATTAGTTTGAAGTTAATGGAGTTGTTTGAAATTAATGAGATATTGAATGAAAGCTTAATTGTGTTCATTATGTGGGCCATCACATTGTGTTGATGCAAATCTAATGCTCGCTAGCTAGAGGCTTATTTGTTGATGCTCACATCTTGGAATATCGATTCATCTAATATTTCCAAGGCGCTAATTCTCGAGAAGTCATTATGACACCATTAGAACGTATTGAATCTTTGTTGAATAATCAATACAAATTTCGTTCTCTAAATGAAATAATACTTGTCTTATAGTCGATACAAACATTGTTCTCTAATCAGAAAACACTTGTTCTGTAATCGATATGAACATTGAATAGTAATCGGTATGGAATTAAATAGTTTAATGATTGTATGGGTTTCAATATACTTACACTGGAGTCATTAAAGTGATAATATGACCTTTTTTACCCTATTGATAGACTTAAGAAATATTAAATTTAAGTACATTTCTAGAGTTTTGTTGTCACAAAATATATAAATAATGGAGATGAGAGGTTCATCACCACCTACTGTGCACATGTCTCCAATTGCACATGTAGAGCAAGGGGCGTTTGGGGCTCCACCACCCAGACCATTGGTGGATTGTGTTGAGCACCCTTAGACCATCCCAAACCTCTGCACGGGTCATTGGAGGTTTTGAATACATGTGCTTTAGAGACTTGGTGCGACTAGAGTCACACACTAAGTGATTGGGGTGACATGACGAAGTGAACACCCCACTACAAGCACCCAAATTCAGCCATTCTGGCCTTGATTCCACAAGTGAACCATGGGGAGGAAGAAGGGAGTTCGGGGAACATCCTAGACCCTCTAAAACGCACATGAAAGGGAAGAAAACACATAGATGATGGGATGAAAACCACAACCATTCCACACTCTAAGCATGAACTCACCCTTTCCCCAACATGATCATACCTCGAAAACACTTTCATATATGTCTATGATGTAGAAACAACATAGAAGCATGATTTAGGACAGAGGGAATTGAACCTTACCTCTTGAGGCCACCACCACCTTAAAAAGCCTGATGTGGGTGAAACTCGTCCTCCTCGCTGTCTTCACTGTGTCCAAGCTCGAACCTAGCCAAGGATGACCACCATAATAAACAAAACATGCTCCCAGCCACCATCAACTACCAGAGGGAAATAAAGGGGAGATGAAATGGCGCTTGGCCAGAGGTGGAAGAAGAAGAAGGTGAAGATCACGAGTGGGTGACCCTGTCTTTTAAATAGATCTGGTCACCAAGTCACACCTATGAGACCATGTGCGACCATAGTCATGCTAGTTCCCATGAGTATGACTAAGCCCTAATTAAATGACCCATGGTACTTGGTCAATGCACTACATAGATGCAGTTGACCTGCATGGGTAACTCCAGCCATACAAATCAATATGTGGCAAATAGATCTAGTCACCAAGTCACACCTATGAGACCATGCGTGACCATAGTCATGCTAGTTCCCATGAGTATGACTAAGCCCTAATTTAAATGACGCATGGTACTCGATCAATGCACTAACCTAGATGCACTTGACCTGCATGGTGTAACTCCAGCCATACAAATCAATATGTGGCAGTCAGTCAAACATGTGCCATGCACATAGTGTAGTATGAAGATCGTGGTCATCAGTTAAAACCAAAAAACTTTGACACACCACCCATCCCATGAGCCTCCAAAAAGTTGTTCTGATTGGGTATGTGGGCACCCTCGAGGCCCACCAAAGGGTCGAGCCTACCTAAAGACTCATGAACCAAGATTGGAAGTCTAGATCCCTACACAAGGTGGAGAGGTATATAGCTCAGTTGGTTGCAAGGGGGTACGCACAGACATATGGGGTGGACTACGTGGGGACATTTGCTCCCATGGAAAAGATGAATTATGTTTGTGTTCTGATCTTGTGTGTAGCTCATCTGGTTGGGAGATACATCAGTTAAATGTGAAGAATGCTTTCATACATGCTGATCTTCAGAAGGAGGTGTATGTCTAGAGGTGGCATAGATCTGCCCCCAAAAAAAGACTTTACGAATGCTAGATTAAATTGCAAGGAGACTAGCTAATGAGCAATCACATCAAACCATGTAGGCCACAGAAATTTTAAGGCAGTTCGGCTCCTAGATGGAGACTTACGTCCACCCCTCACTTCAATCAAGTGAGGCTTCACTGAGATAAAAAAAAATGTATGAGACTGTCACACAACCGTTGATTGACAACTTCATACAATCACTGACTCACAGCTTTCTAGAACTATTGATACATAGCTTAACGGTCACACAATCCATGAACTCACATAGTGTAGGATCAACCCTCCGATCAATAGTAGGAGTGATTGACAAGTTCTGAGCAAATTTAATGATAAAATAAATTGCACAGGTAGATCAAGGTTTAGAGAATCAAATCCTCGAACACTAGTTCTTCAGTTTCGCCAATTTCCTGGCCTCTTCGATATGAGCTTTGACACTTCAAGTCTTGAGTATTGAAGTCATACTTCAGATCATCTTACATGAATCCCTCATCTAGAAAAGCTCCTCAAAGAATTTGACTTGAGCTTACTTGAACTAAGCTTGAATTGCAATCCTCTGCTCCAGGTTCTTCAGATATGGTGTTGGTGCAGCATGATTCTTATCTCCAGGAGCCTTAGTGCGTAGTAGCTTTTCTTTCCAGGAAGAATCCCTGCACCAATGCTCAGAAGAACTACAGAGCTCCGATCTTTTTCTTTCACTCTATATGCATGCACTTTTGAAAACACCTTTTGTGCAGCATCAAGCAATCTTTAGGTGGGATCCATCGACTCCCATACGTTATAGGGAGAATATCTCGTCAAGGAATCCTTCCAAAGTCTTCAAAAGTGTGGCACAAAATTCCAATGATTGGGCCTAGGATCATGTGCCCAAAAGTGACATGCTGACACTTGTACTTTATCACTAGAAGGGGAAGTCAATATGTGTGTCAACGCAGCTTGTGCATTACGTCGACCTCCTATGTGATTTTGAAAGGACGGTTCACTAGATGAACCACATGCGTCGACCTAGTGAGAGACTTGCAATGACATACTATGTATTTCCTTCAAAATGGTTGAGTCGACCTAGTTACCAACCTGTGTGGACATACTGCATTCTTTTCTGTTCAACGCTCAATGGAAGAGCCACGTACGTCGACCTACTGTGTACCCTGCATCGACGCATTTTTGACCTTCTTGCAAATGATGGTACATGTTATGTGTCTACTATGTGTAGTTGTTTCTTATCATTTATAATGGTTATTTATCATAGTTAGACATGGTCTTTGACATCATCAAAACAAGGGATACAATAATCCCCCCCCCCCTTTTTTTGGTGATGACAACTATGATATATAATTTCTTTTTCAATTTGTGCAAACAACTCATATAGGCTAAACATCACAATTTCATTGAAAAAATTCAAGGATATAAGTCCATCACAAATGTAGAAACAACCATTGAATTGTATTACACTGCAAAAGTTTATACACTCAATGAGCATGCATGCAATAAATATGTGACATGAAATTAGTGTGTTCCTAACCATTTGCAAACAAAAATTTGTAATACAAACTACACATTAACTCCACTATTCATTCCATGACCATACTCTCCTTCTTTGCCAACATCAAAAGAAGGTTGAACCAAGAATTCTAGTTTGGAGGAGGATCTGAAGGCTACGATGCACTAGCAAAGAGCTTGGCTTCTATTCTGGCCAAAAGGGCATCCAAGTCTCATAGTTGTTACTCAAGTAATATCTAACAACGTGGAGTCTTGTATTCAGAGTGTCTTTCATTTCTTCCAAATTGTTAGTAACCGGTGCAAACAACTGTTCTTGTCTAAATCTTGTTCATTTCTTACAATTTTTTAGCCATTGCAATATTATAGTCTCTCATCATGTTCAAGCCTTCAGCCATTTGAGTATATGAGATTTTGCGATATTGGATGTTATTCAGCTTACTACATCCCTCTATCAGCAGATTCTCACTTGTCATATATCATTGACTGTGTGTATGCAACATGATAAAAACTTCACATATCTTTTCAATCAGCTGTTGGTTCTTACCTTTGCAAAGCCAGCTGAGTGTTGTTGCTTCTCATGTTTGCCGCCAAGCTCTTCTCAATTACCTCCATTCATCCTCAAACTTAGTCAATTGTTCTTCGACCTTGGTAGTCAATTGGGATATAGAATCATGAACTTTATCAATTGATCTTGGAGAAATTGAAGCAACTCGAAAGGAATTACAAATTCAGTAGAAGAGGTGGATGCTCTGTCAGGCTAAACACATGGCGTCGCCTCTTGATTGAATGCTTCTACCCTTTCTTGAGTTACTGCCACATCATGATCACCATCTTATGGCATAGGGCTATAAGGTGTTGGCTCATAGTAGTGTGTGTGGTAGTGGATGCTGGCCATCTGGCATTCCTTCACCTTCAATATCTTCAACAGGTAGTTGATCCACCTGTATGCAATCTTCTTCTGCTTGTTCCTCTACATGTGGTTGATCCACATGTGGTTCTTCAACTGGTGGAGCTTGAGAGGGGGATGGTCCTCTTACCAGTTTGCGTCCTTCTAGCATAAACTTCATCATGTTTCCCAAGCAATAGATGTTGTATGTAAGAATTGACTGTGATTTCCCTTGGCTCAATAGTACGCCAACATCCTTGAAAATAGTTCTCAAATGGGCGGCAAAAGGCAAGCATCTTCTTAATTCATACCTCGTGTTTTCATGAATAATTGAAGAAATATCTCTACCAGGTCACCTTTATTTTCATCAGAACACAAACCATGATGAATCTCTGACTGCTAGTAACCCTGCTTCTACCTCCTCTTTGGGGTGTCAAGATAGTTGTCAAGATGTGATGGGCATCTTATTCATCACAGGAAAGATATTTGCATTAAGACAAGTTACCTTTGTTTGACTTAAATCATCTTTGTTATCCTCCAGTCCAGTCAGTAAGGAATAAGCTTCATAGTAACAAAACTTGTATAGGTCATGTTCTTTACCAAGTATTGGAATGCCCAAACTTTGCTAACAAGTCTATAGTCCAGGTTAATCTTTTTACCCCTGACTATAGACTCTAATGCCTTTTGTTGCTGATCAATTGGTATAAAATTCCTGGACCAGTTTCGAATAAAAAATCTTGTGCTCACTGATAAAGCAGTCTAACTTGAAATTCAAACAACTCAGAAAGCTCTAGAAATGCAGCCTGCATACCTCATCATGAAGATTACTAATTTTGGCTTTAAAATATGTATATCTCTTTTGAACTAGTACTTTTCTACTTCCTCAGATTTCACCGCCTCTTCATTCTCTACAATTTCTTCTCCATACCGGTACTTTTCATTACGTCAATTTCAGCATTGTCTCTTCTGCC
>JACBKR010006227.1:0-13900 GCA_014218235.1 Colocasia esculenta | reverse complement strand
TTTTCATCGACTATGTAATTAGTTATGATTTTTCAAAGTACCTTGTGTCCAAACAAGTCAAGTTGGCACGCAATCCGATGTAGAACATTGTTTCCGCTCGAACTTAAGTGAAGTACCTGAGAACGCGACAGCTCGACACGTCGCGTTCTCAGAGCCGTCGCGACCAACATCTTGTCGCGTTCTGAACGCGACAGGAGACCCCGTCGCGTTCTGGCTGCCTGAGCAGACAGCCCTGTCGCGACCCGTACAGGACCTTCTCACGTTCCATCATGACCCTGTCGCGACCCTTACAGGACCCTGTCGCGTTCCATCATGACCCTGTCGCGACCCTTACATGGATACGTTGCGTTCACAAGATTTGCATGAAAAATCCATAAAATTTGTTACTCTCACTTTCTACAGTCACACACGCAGTAAAAACACCTGTTTTAAAATGGAGCTATATTGAATGCTTTAGAATACATATTCCCGACTTCTTTTCTATCTATGATCTCTCTTACACACGACACACATGAACCCTTTATATATGGCTGAAATCTGACATAAATATCTCATAATGTATCTGGTATTTATGGCAATAAAGTATATTAATTGACCTATTTTAAAGGACTTGTATTCGTTTCTTGCGTGTTTATATATCGATATCGACGCTCCACTGTTCTAGAATTCCTCTAGAACGTCGAGCACCTGTTTTTATAAACACACTTTACTTGGCTTGTGGTGAACTCTCCGTCGGATATTCCTTTCGCTGGACTAGTGAACCCTTGCACAGGCCTCCGTAAGTCTCCTCTGATCATGGATTTCCCATATGGTCCAACGAGCTAGTTGTACCCTACACCCATTACACCTTTAGGGATCGATATGATCCAAACGGCTATTAGAAGTTCACTCTCGTCTCGAATCACGCCGGACCTATGGACCGGTGCTTAACATGGCCAGTGGTAGGGTCGTGAGTTCCACCTGACTGCCAACACCAAGTGCGCGTGTCATGCAACTGTTACTCGCCTGTTTACTCGTCGCATTACTGCAATGTCCACTAGCTCTCATCTGTACCCTACTCGCTCGTCCATTCACGTTTCACTCTACTATCTCGTCTATTCATCTAGTGCTCTCATCTACTTCTTGGTACTCTATATTGGCCATTGTCTGATGTCTAAAGATAAACCATATAACTAATGTCTGCGCAATATATAAGGCCCGATCTGGTCTTGGGATGTGCGCCCGAAAGTGTTAGTGCCCATGGGAGTTAAATGATCATAGTGTTTGGCATACACTCAGTGTTATCTATCTCAACTATCTATATGACAATCAAAACACAAACGTGCTATACGTCTCATGTCTAGAATGACAAACAAGTGCTATACTCGTCGTGCTATTATTATACTTGTGCTAGTTGTGCTATGGCCATCTGTTATTCGTGCTATACTCGATACTTGTGCTATTTTTGGAAACTATACCTCGATCTCGTGCTATTGTCCTATCCATTACCTGTTGTGCTATCTCTTGCTATATTTTGACTCTCTTGTACCTGCTATCTTTAGATACTTTGCCATTAAATGTGTTATTTTTTAAAGCCTGCTTGAGCCTGAGATTTAAGTCCTACTGGGCGTTATCGCTCACCCTACATATTTGATGTTGTGTTCTCAGGTGAGCCGAGGATGACCCATACACTCACGAGGAAGGGATGACCAAGAGTGAAGCCAGGAGTACCCCGAGTCATTATGTTATCTTAGAGTTGTAGTTAGTTATTTCCTTTTATTGAAATGTAATTGGGCCCTATAGAATGCTCTGATATTAGTGGTTGTAACTAGACATTTGAAAAGTTATTAATGAGAAAGATTTGCTTTAGTATTGTTCAATGCGCATGGTTTTGATGTCTAGTATACGCTCTATACCTTTTTCCTTGCAACTGCCTTCACGCTCCGATATTCCGCGTCGGGGCGTGACATTGACCCCCAAGTAGTTCCTCACAAAATGTGTCCCAGCAGCAGATGGTCGTGTTCTCCTTCCTGAATTGAATGGCTCTCGAGAATGGGGTTGTTGGCTTCCGTTTGAGTTTCAATCAACAGTGGCACTCCCTTGGAATGTGGTTTGAACGAAATAGTGGGGAGTTCCACTGGTAGAGTTGGAGCAACAAGGAGGGGATCGTGCCCGAAGATGATAATGTGGGTATGGAAGGGGGCACGACCCCTTGAATAATAGATTGTGCCAAGGATTTGGCCTTGGAGTGCGTGAGCACAATATGAGAAGTGGACCCCTTCACTAGAGTGGAAGGATCACAATAATGATGTGAGGGTCATGAGAGCTTGGAGGTTTGATTCCCTGTGAGTATGGTGAATTGTGTGCGGTTGGCAACTGGAATGATTGGCATTAATTTGGAAGGCCTCTTCATGGCCATGATTGGAGGGGAGGACTCTCTGCTGTAAATGTGCCCGGTATCTTGACAATGACTGGCATGCGAGGAATGTAATCTTGGATTTTGAATAGCATGCCCGGTCCCAGGGCTTCCTTCTGCTGACTCTACTTATTGCTCCTCAAAGGGGCTCACCCGTTCCGTTGGATGGGGTGGATATGGTGGGTGTGATGGGAGGTTGTATGGCCAGTGGAGGCGCGATGGGTATGAAGGGGAAGATTTGCTCAGGTTTAGTTGCCAATGGTGTTGAGAATGGAAGGTGTATGATGTGGTGCAATGGTGGGTGGAGGCTTAATTATGGAAGGTTTAATGGTAATGATGCAGTATGGGAGGGTATGTAAATGGCATACGAACGTGACCTCGGAAGGTTCGTCATCGTAGCACCAGGTGGTTTCGAAGATGGGTCGGGCACACTGGCAACTTCGGCCTGACAACAGGTTATGAGGAGGTGGAGGCTGTTGTGGTTGTTGTGGTGGAGGCATGGGAGCTGGCATGGGTGCCGGAGCAAGTGCAACGTAGGGCACATGAGCTTCTTCATACATGGCAGGGGGCATCGTAGGGCCTAGTTGGAGGTCGTTGAGTCCAAGGTGGACGAATCAGTGGACGCCTAGGTGGGCATGCCATGGTAGATGGTGGTGGACGGTGGATTGGCGTCCACTGATCCGGTCTTTCTCAGATTAATTTTGATCAAAAGATCTACGTCAGGAGTTCATCAGATGGGCTTGAATGTAACATCCCCGCTCGTAGAGCTCCTCCATGGAGGTAATCTAGTTCATGGCAAGGATGTGCCTGAACCTAGAAGTAGAGTTGGAAATGATAATCTGACTTGCTCTGACTTGAGAGTTCATGCGGCAAGCGAGTGGCCATTGACCTCCAACGGTCAGCAAATTGTACAAATGCCTCGTCGCCCCCATCTTCTCAGATACTAGATCCGTGATAGATAGATAAGGGCTAACACAGTCTTTGTACCTTTGAAGGAATTCTTGTGAAGTGGGCGGAAGTCTCCTGCCTCACTGGCTCTAAAGAGTAGAACCATTCGAGTGCAGGGCTGTCAAGAGATTTTCTAATAAATATGCAAGGTATTGGGTCTCGCTGCCAATGAGAAGACTCATAGAGGAATTCCTTGACATGAAGGTAGGATTCCCGTGCCATTGTAAAATCGATACGTTGGCATCGCTCTCCGAAGGATTGTAATAATTTTGAAGGATAGCCGGCAGGCGGCACGGTCACCCGTGGAATTGAAAGCTTGTTTATTTTATTCTCTAGAATGTTCAATTTGTGGAGAAGAGCATCTGGAGCGGAGTAGGTTCGGCTGGGCAAATGGGGGAGTACATGAGTGGCCTTGAATTATTGGGCCTTCTCAAGGGTTGGTCCGTACGTAGCGGAGCACGGGAGTGCAATGGCCATGGGGCCGAGGTGATGAAGAAGTACAGGGGTATGTGGCAAAGTTGCCGGAATGTACAAAGCGGGTGCCTGGGGGAAGAGAGAGAGAAGGAGAGGGAGAGGGAGTCACACCTCAACTAAAGATTGATCAAATTTAGTTGTTGAGGGGTGAGTTTGATCGAGTGCGCAGGACAGTTTGGACTGTGGGATCATGGTGGGGGGAAGGCTCTCTCCGGTTTTGATTGGAGTGAGGTATGAAGGAACATCAGATTGGCTAGTGCGTAGTTGTGCGCACGTAACCATAGGAGGGTGGAAGGTTGTCCCTCACGGTGGTGAAATGGACGGACATGGGATTGGAAAGATTGGACACTTAATTATCCTCATAGTTCATATAAAAATTAGCATGATAGCCTGTGTCCATTTTTAAACAAGTAAGCAAACAACAAGTTGAAGAAAGATTAATCAAGCAATATGGTTCAAACATTTGTAATGCTTGTTCTTGTTTTAGGAGTTTCACAATTAATTAAATGGATTGGAAACTTATTGTGTCACTCCAGGTGAGGTCCTAGTTTGGGTAGAGTATAGAACTTCGGGGTGCAAGAGAATCACCTCTCACCACACAATGGGATGTCTAAACCCTGGTCCACGGAGTGGTACTGCCAGCTCGGTCCGTCGTGGGGGAATCCACAGGGTACGAAGTCTTACGGGGTTCCGGGAGAAGGTTCGCTAGTCCAAGGGACGGAATGCCCAATGGAGAGCTTGCCTTCACCGGAAGGGTGTGTGGAGCCTAAGATATGATGGAAGGAGGTCCCACGACCGATGCAGAATGCTCTGTATGCAGCAGTTTATAGCAAAAATGGCAAAGGGGGCGCGTTCTGTCAGCAGGTTCAATCGCAACGGGTATAGACGCCGCGACTTCAAGATCGCATCCGTCACCTGGACGCGGAACTGAGAGCCCTAGAAGGCTGTCAGGGCCGCGCCTGGTCCCTATGGACGGACTGCTGGCAGAGACGCATCGGCCTTTTCCGCCGCGACAATAGAAATGCGTTGGATTAAGCCGACGCAATAGAAAGCAAAACGCGACCGACCTGCGTGTCGCGTTAACGATTACTGAATAGCGTCCATTGTATGGACGCTATTCCAATGGCAACCCAAAAACAACAAAAAATAGAAAAAAAAGAAATAGCAGGATGCATGTACGGGAAGAAAAATTAAGCCATACAAAGACGCGTCGGAGTTAGCCGCCGCGACAAGCTAAAATGCGTCAGCTATTGCCGGCGCGACAACAAAACCGTAATGCGTCGGGTTTAACCAACGCGACAACAAGAACGCTCCGGATAGAAGGACGCGTTAATAAGCCTGAACGCATCCTCTGTTTTGGACGCGATTCCAAAGGCAAATCGAGAAGAGAAAAAACAAAGCAGGAAAGAAGGCAGGATATGTGCTTAAAAAGAGAAAAAAATAAATTAAACACACGGCATGCTTTGCAGGGTATAAAATTAAGGATAATAGAAGAGTGCCACGTGGGGCACGAAGGAGGGGGGTAATCAAAAGGAATACGCAGAAAGAAGTCCCACCGTGATCGCCAATCTGTGGATACCGCTTTCCGTTCCCTCCTTTTCTAGGGGGTTACCGAAGAACGAGTAGGCCATAAAGAGGGATATGATAAAAACACGGGGGAAAAGAGAAAGAAACGTGATCACCAGGCACGCGAGGGTGCCGAATGGAAGATGCACGACGAGGGGTGCAAGATGGAAGAAGTGATCGCGAGCGTACCTTTTAGAGCGTGGGGAGATACGCGGGGGATGTGGGTCCTTCTTCCTCTACGAGCACGGCCAGCCGTGGTAGAGGGTGCTTTCCTTGTTCATTACCCTGAAAAAGAAAAAGACAAAGAAAGGAAAAGGGGATTAGCCAAATAATGTGTAGTACCGAATCCCTTAAAAAAAATGAAATAAAAGAATAAAGGCAAGGGGGACGACTTACCGTGTGGTGGCTTTTAAACCCCTAAAAATAGGTGTAGGTATGTATGCATGCAGTGTGGTGTATAAAAAGGAGTAAAGGGGCCACGTGGGGCCCGGGAGGAAGTAAATAAAAAGAGCTATGAGGGGCTCGGGAGGAGATGAAATGTAAATGTCAGGGAGAAAGGGGGGGGGGCTTCCCCAAATGGTGTGCGGCGTGGCGGCGTGGCCGGTTGGACAGACGGAGGAAGAAGAGGAAGAACGTCGCTCCCGCCTTGCTCTAGTCCGGTGCACATGGAGGAAGACGACGGGGACACCAGCTCCAAACTCCGAAGGACGGCGTGGATCGGCGTGAAGTAGAAGGTTCCCTTGGGCCAAAGGTCGAGACGGGAATCCGACAGGGCTTCGCCACAGTGAGTGGACCCCCCTCTACAAATGACCCTCGGGGGTCTATTTATAGAGGTAAAAACTTCAAATCGCTTCCGGTACAGCGGACGCGACCTTCAGAGTGAAATGCGTCCGAGCGGCAGGTCGCGATTAGAATCACGTCGGGCTGGGAGGCCGCGACTTGGATTGGATCGTGTCCAGGCGGCAGACCGCGATTCGCAAGGTCAGTTTGATGAGAAAGGCGCACAATTGCCGCCATGGTTCAGAATTGCGTCCTGTAAGGACGCCACGATAAGGTACAGAATCGCGTCTGCCAGGGCTTCCGCGACTTGAAACGCGGCGGCCATCGCCGACGCGATTACCTTAGGGGCAATTTTCAAGGCATGCACCTACGTGCGTTGTCTCTGACGTGGAATTATGATTTGACCTCTCTGAATCGCATCTGCTGACAAGGATGCAGTTACAGGATTTTCTCATGATTATGGGCTGGGTGGGACGACTTTCTAGGCCACAGCAGACTTTGAATCGCATCCTGGAGGCAGGATGCGAGTATGCATAGCCGATCTTTAAATACTGTACGGAAGGAGGGACGCGACTATAAACTGAATCGCGTCGGCACCACACGACGCGATAAGGTTTTCAAATTTTATTTATGAAAATGCTGCCAAAAGTGGAATTGGGATCGCATCGCCCATGGCGGACGCGTTCATGAAGAAGGCAGTTTTCATAAATAAAATGGGAATGCATTGTCACTTCGTGCAGGGCCGACGCGTTAAGTGCGTAGTCGCACCCGACTTGCCTGTCGCGTTAAGGTAGCGCCCATCAAAGCCATCACATTTAGCCAGGGTATCCTGAATCGCGTCCGGGTTACTAGACGCCTTTAGAGATGCGGCTGCCATACCCGTCACGACAGGAATTGATGCCTATAATTCTCGAGGGGCCCTGGAAATGAAGGGGAAGCACCGGGGAAGAATGGGGGTGATCCATAATGATGGGAAAACACTATTGCAAGGCAAAAAGAGGGCCATTTGTGGCGTTATAGCGCAATATAAAATTTGCCATGGTGGAGTCAAATTCGCATGTCTACACTTCCCTCGACATACTAAAGCATAGTGCTCCTCTAGCCAATCCAGACCTAGAATGGCATCATAGTCCTTCATATTTAGCAAGAAGAAACACCCATCTAAGATTGGATCCTTAATGCACACAGGTAACGACGGAATACACTTCCTAGTAGATAATGTTCCTGCAGGTGTGTGCACAGACAACGGAACCTCTAACTCCTTAGCCTCTAATCCTGACTCTACAGCTAACTGCCTAGCAAACCGCTCGGAAATGAACAAGGGAGTGACACCCGTATCAAACAAAACCCGAGCGTGCACACCCATGAAAAGAACTGTACCTTCGATGACATTATCTGCATGCTCGGCATCCTCTCGTGCTAGGGCAAACACTCGAGCTTGGGCTCGAGGCCATCCTGGTCTTCCTGTAGCTGGCGCTGCTGCTACTGCTGCTGCTGGGGCTGGCGCTCCATGCTGGACTCCCTGCTGAAGTCTGGGGCAGTCCCGGATCTGATGCTCACTGCTCCCACACTTTAGGCACTTTCCCGCCATCTTCCAGCACTCGGTACCGCCATGTGCCCTTCCACGACGAGGGCATTCTTTATTACCATTAGGCCTACTATCGGGGGACCGCTGAGAAGCTACCTACTGATGCTCGCTGCCGCGGCCACAGGCTGCGTGACTGGTATGCCGCCTCTTCCTATCCTGCCGCTGGAAATGAGGTGCAGATCTCTTCTGCGACGCCTTCTTCTCCTCGAGGTACTGCTCCATCTTGCCCTCCTACTTACATGCAGCGCTAAGGGCCTCATCCAAGGTATGATGGTAAAACACCCCCAGCCTCGACCTCAGTGATGGCTTAAGGCCCATCACAAACCTCTTCGCTTCCTGTGCTCATCAGCCACAATGTGAGGTGCATACTTTGATAATTCCGCAAAACCGGCCTCGTACTCAAGTACGGTCATGGAGCCTTGCGTCAAAGTAAGGAACTCCTGCTCCATCTTGTCCTGGATATGCTCTGGAACAAACTTGGCCTGAAAGAGCCTCACGAACTCGTCCCAAGCTACCTCGACAGCATCGTCCTCAAACCTGGTACGCAGTAACGAAGCCCACCATACATCAGCTCTCTCCTGCATCAAGCCATCCATAAGCACCAAATCTAGGCAATCTAAACTTAAACTAATAAATGCATATACAACTAATACATACATGTAGCATTTAGGTGTCTAAGCTAACCTTGTCCTCCTCAGCACACCTAATCGCTCGGAAGATCTTCTCGATCTCCCTCATCCAGCTCTCCGCCAGCAATGGATCACTCACCCCCTTAAAAGAAGGTGGTGCCATCTCTTGAACCGCTCCATGATGGAAGGACCACCATGTTCATGCCCCTAGGAACTGGAGCTAGAGCCTGAGCCTGCTACAATAACCAACATAAATAACACATATGCAACATAGCAACATAACAATCATATATTTAAATAAAATAGACTACTCTATTTTTGTTATAATCTGAGCCTTCAGCAGTGCCTGGAGTGTTGCCTGAGTATAAGCCTAAGTCTGCATGGCCTGCACCGACCTTGCATGAATACTCCATAATCTACTGGTGGTGGAGGAAGTACAGTAGGTCCCTGTGGTGATGGGGCCTATGCTCACCCCTCTTCTCTCTCTCTGCTCATCCTCACGAGCAAGATACCATGCCTACCACGAGAAGCCATAGCCTGCAAGATAATTAATTACCTTTAGAACTAAGTTAATTAATTCCTAATCACTTTCTTATCTATCTTTCATTCATTATTAATCATTTCTACACATGTGGACAAATCTATAAAGACTTAGCATATTATGAAGATGATGGCATATATTCATGTACAAGCTCAACCGTGCTCTGATACCAATCTCTGTAACAACCCTCTTTATACCGGTACGATTATACCAATCCATGTCGATATAATAACGTCGTCACAGTGGACATTGACCCAACTCTAAACGGTAGGTTGATATGTACATGAATAGCAAAGAGTACAGCGGAAATAAAGTAACAATTTTATTCCATTCCATCATCATCATTAGTATACACAGTCTATATAACGATAAATGAAAGAAAATACGAAGTCTACATTATACAACTTTCAATGATTACATTATCCATTCTCAATTACATAACTCCAATTACATACTATGAAATGAGAGACACAACGTAGAGATCTCCACAATAAATGCTACTCCTCTCGCTCAGAGTCGCTCCAACTATCTCCTCGGAAGAAGTGGGACACCTGCACCTGTACTCCGAAGCAAGAATGAGTCTAAATAGACCAGCAAGCAATCCATATACATGAACCTTACATATATCATATGCACATGCTAACATTCAATGGAAGTAATTAACACATGTGGTATGGTTCATACAATTTAAATTTCTAAGCATGGAACTTATAGCATTAGAGACACATGATACATGCTTTATCTTACTTACAACAATTAAGAATAAAAACCTATAAGATGCTTTCTACACATTTTAATTAACATGCTTAAACAATTCGAAATCATTCAATCATATTATAATGTACACAATTTAAACATGGAACTACACATAAAGTAAACATCACACCTAGCATGGATTCTATTTGAATCTCATGAATTTAACATAATTATACAGACATTTTACTTGCTGTTTTAACATAAATAAACATATTCATCATGGTTTACACTTGTCACATGTTAACACATTCACTTTACACTTTTACATGCTCATTTACACATTGCACATTTCACAATTCACTTACACATATTCACATTTTTTTTACACTTAGTTGCCGTGACACATAGTCCAAACCAACACTATAGGACACACATTCACATTCACATATCCATCACCTAGGCAACACAGCGATAGACCTTGGTTCACTGCGCAGAATTGGGAGAAGCACTCTCCACCTTAACCAGTGGTACTTGTCCACCTCCAAGATTTCATCCTAATTCCCATAGGATTTCACACACATTGAACCTTTCCGTAGGGACTTTACTACGGTATAGTTCCATAGCCCTCTATTGTAGCAGTGTCACACACGACACAATTTATACACTTTCACATTATCACGTTGTCATAGTATTCACATGTAATTAGATTCACATGCATTCACATTTAACACATATACATGAATCAGTTTTCAGATCATATCATTACTATTCAAAATGAAAATTTACTCTCAACACAAACCTAAGCATACTGCTAGCAACTAAATTACACGTAATTAACAAAGCATGTTTAATATGGTCATTTCTCTCTTTAAATCCATAACAGTGCTTACTATTCTCTAAAATCATGAAATTTTATAACAGGATCCAAACAGTGAATACATCACATGCTTAATTTTTCATATTTTTCGGATTAGTAAACTAATTTCAGTAATTGAAACAACATTCAGGTATTTTATCACAAATTTTACTTCAAAAGATTTCACAATAACACAGTTACATCTAGCACTGTTAAATCTGAACACAGACATCATATAGTCACAGTAAAATTATGAAACCATAATTTAACATGGATCTAATTAACTAGAATTTATCAATTCTAAATCATGCTCAATATCTTGTTTCAGAATTCTAATAAATAGCACAATTGACAAAAATTCGACCTAATCACATGGTATGATCTACTGAATATACTTGACCATATAAAATTTTTACAACAAGTAATCATGTCCAGAAATCTGGAAAATAGGTCATAAGGATCAAGTATGCAGCTGTCAAAATCTGTTGAACTTGGCGGCACAGATGCTGCGCCAAGCGCAACATAGCATAACGGCACCATAGGTGGCCACTATCCTTAGATCTTAACGGCACCAGATGTTGCCGTTAAGTTCCTGTCTGTGCAAACACAGACTGAATGCGAAATAATGGTGAATGGGGGTTCCAGGACAAGAGGAAAATTCCCAAAATTTCTAGGACCTAGCTGACATGTGTAGGGTTAATATAAGAAATAGTTGCCTCTTAAAAATTGCTAAACACGATTAGTTTGTCGGAGAAGCTCCCTCGGCCAAGCCAAGAAGCCCTCCAATCTCCCTCGATCCGGCTTCTGTGTTGATGGTAAAGCATGCCGGAGTCGGGGAAGCCTTCCTTGATGTTCAAAGCTCCTTCCAGTCGATGTAGATCGCCCAGAAATGCACCAAGTCGCCAGATCCACACCCTCAAAGTTCAGGTTCGCACCGGTTTTCTAGGGTTTTTGACAATAGCCAAAAAGGATCTAATTCGGCCAGAGAAGGTGTTTTTATAAGCTAGGGCAGTCGGCTAGCATTTAGATAGGGGATCCTACCGTTGGACGAAGGTTTCCTAAACAGAGGGCGAAGAAATTGCGGATGTTTCCAGATCTGAACCCGCAAAATCCTAGGGAAGTAGACGTCCACATTGTTGGCCGTCTACTGGGAGTTGGCGTCCATTGATCTGGACGTCGACTACCCACTAACGTCCATGCATGTTGACATTAACATGCACTTCAGCCAGAACACAGAATGACCATAACCACGCTTACACTATGTACATACATGCAATGTATAATATATATAACTTAAATACATATATACAATGTAAATAAAAACAACATATACGTAATAAACACATATATACAAATATACAACAATATTCAAATAAATATGAGCAAAAATAATTACATACATATATACATACACATATATGGCAATATACACAAGGCATACAAACAACACATGACCGAAATAAAAGGCAAAATTCGAGGGCCTTACAAAGATAGATTGCACTTCTATTATTATCTACTTCTCGTGAGGGTGATTTAATAACATTGAAACCAAGCCATTAAATGTAAAGATTGAACTAATGAGATTAAGCCGATATGCTGCCGAAATTAATCTGGATCATGTCCCCTTGCCTTGTTCTCTATCATCATTGACATATCTTTAGTTCATAATTGTCCATTACTTGGAAAATCATGTTGGCCATAAATGAATGAATGGAATTATGAGAAAATTGGAACTCGGTTCACAACTATGCCTATGCAAATAGGGCCAGTCTGGTCCTGGGAGGAGCACCTGAAATACTTATAAATCGCAAGAGTATATGATCCATTGAGGTGTATGGCAATCACCTAATTGACTGCAAGATTGATCTGGGTAATTTCCACACTGTATTGAATGATTGAATTGTTATATGTGAATGGCCAAATCTATTGTACATGTCTTCGTTATTGAATCCAATATGTCATTGTCCACTAGAATTCTACGGAATCAACTTGAGATATCGATTGTATATGCTACAATGTTATGGAATCTCTTCCATTGATAAATGATCGTACTGTTATACATCCCATTTTAATCGTTCCGTTCTACATGAGCACTGTCATGGAATTGTCATTGAACCGTCCTCTAATGTTATAGCTTGGATTTGTCACTATCGTTAATGTCATGAGTATTGCTTGATAGTATGTTACCAGTTAACATGTTAATTACATAAAGCATGCCCTCACCATGAGATGTAAATCCTACTGGGCGCTAGTGCACTCACACCTGCTTTCCTTAATATTTTCAAGTGATGATTATGAGGAATTGAAGAATGATGGGACCAGGGAAGAGTGAAGAGTTTCTCCGGTGTACCAGCCATGTCAGCCAGCAGATTAGAGTTCAAGACTCTGTAATAGTTAGTTTTCCTTTTATTGAGTCAGATGTACTTGAAATACAATATTGGGCCCTATCTTGGCTCTGTGATTGTAAGGTTTTAAATTAGTTGAATGGAAATGAAATAAAGATTATTTGGCTGACAATATTATGTCTCACGTCTTGTGTTATACTTAGTTGTTACTCTGAACTACTCAACTGTGATACGCACACTAGTATCGTTCACGCTCTCGACGTTTATTTTCCGTTGCTAAATGTTGGGGTGTGACAGTTGGTATCAGAGCCAGGTTTCGATCCTGGGACCTGTGGGTTATGGGCTCACACGCTTCCGTCAGATGCTTCTGGAATAAGTCTAGGATGTGTCCTAATGTACAAGGAAGGGTAATAGCATATGCCTCAAGACAATTGAAAACCCATGAAGCAAATTATCTCATACATGACCTAGAATTAGAAGCTGTGGTGTTTGCCTTAAAAATATGGAGGCATTACATTTATGGGAAACAATTTAAAGTCTTTTCTGACAAAAGAGCTTGAAATATCTATTCTCACAGAAGAAACTCAACATGAGGCAAAGAAGGTGGTTAGAGTACCTCAAGACTTTGACTTTTCCATCCAATATTACCTAGGAAAAGCCAATGTGGTGGTAGACACTCTAAGTAGACAACCAGGAGCTATGCTAGCTAGCATGATGTTAGGCGAATGGAAGTTGTTGGAATAATTGCAAGTCTAAATTTAGACATGGGAAAGAAGGAGAAACAAGTGATGATTTCCAATATCTAAGTACAGTCTGATCTACTACTGAAATCAAAGAGAAGCAAGGAGTAGATCCCTTCTTAGTTGATATTAAGGAGAAGCTAGATCAAAGACCGGATTTTTCTCCGGCGCACAAGGAAGGATGTTATTGCAGGCAGAACTTGTGTACTAGATCGCGCAGAACTCAACTTGAAGCTGCTACGTGAAGCCCATCAGTCAAAGTACACAATCACCCTGGATCGACAAAAATGTACCAAAACTTAAAGAGGTCTTATTGGTGGCCAAATATGAAGAGGAAGTGGC
>JACBKR010006226.1:0-13903 GCA_014218235.1 Colocasia esculenta | reverse complement strand
TCTGGACCAAGTCTAACTATGATAAATGTCTAAGAATCCCCTAACACATTTATACTCATATCATGAGGAATAATCACAAAGTCAAAAGATCATATGTGTGTCGACACATATTGCTTCAAAGGTCGACGCACATGGCTCAGTTAGTGAACCATATGTGTGTAGTAAACCACTTGAGTCGACATTAGTTAAAGCTTAGGTCGACATATGTTATCCTTTCAATGAGTGTTGAAGACAAAAGAACCAAAGAGGTCGACACTAGCTGAAGTCTAAGTCTACACAAGTTACTATCCTAGTTAGCGCTGAAAGGAAAAGAACACAAGTGGTAGACTCTAGATGAAATTTAGGTCGACTCAAGTTTTCTCTCTAGCAAGCGCTAGACATAAAGAGCACAAGTGGTTGACACATGCTGAAGGTCAAGTCGGCTCTCTTATCCCAAGAGGTCGACACATGATAATAGTCAGGTCAACACGAAGCATATTTACATTAAGTCTATTCTGAAATCCAATGAAGGAGGTCAACGCATGAAGTCATGAGGTCAACACTGTTGAAGAACTTGCATTGGGTATAACCAACTTCTTTGTGGGTCGACACAATGCACAAGAAGTGTCGACACACTAATCAATTTTTTCCTAGTCAGAAAAAGACTTTGCCGGCGTGCTCAATTTGGGCACATGATCTGAGTCCCAATCATTAGGGTTTCTTGGCGCACTCTACGAGGATCTGGAAGAGAACCTTTTTGGCAGTAAACATCTCACTAACAAATTGAGGATTTTGATGGGGCCCATCTGATGATTCCGTAACATTGATCAAAAAGCTGTATGGTGTCCTTTTTAGAAGAAAAGAAGAAGAGGAGAGATAGATCTGTGAAGAAGAGGTTCTAAAAAATATCTCCCTACTGGAAGAGAAGTTGTTGCATCGATGTCAAGTCAGAGTCGAAGTCTGGTTGCTGTCAAGATAATGCAGAGCATCGAAAATTTTGCCTGATCTGAAGCATGCAATCTTCAAACTTCTTCTAGATTGCAAAGTACAAGGAACTCAAGTCTGAACCATGCATCTTCAAACTTCTTCTAGATTGCAAAGTACAAGGAACTCAAGTCTGAAGCAGAAGCCATATAAGCATCAAGTGATGAATTGAACAGATCTTGAGAGAACTCCAGCCTGCAGTAAGAGTGTTTGATCAAATCTCTCTATCTCTCTCCTATCGGATTTATTTGAGCAACATTTTTCTTTATTGTTTTAATGAGTGCTCCGTCTGGAGTAAGAAGAATAGATCCTACACTTCTGAGTGTAAGGATTGTGAGATTGTTTAGATCTTGAAGTTGCGAATCAGCGGTTAAGCTATGTGACAGCGGTGGTTAAGTTGTGTATCAGCCGATTGTATGAAGTTGTGAAGCAACGGCTGTATGAGAGTCTCACACGTTTGAGTTGGTGATTGTAGCCTCAATTAGTTTAGTGAGGGGTGAATGTAGGTCTCCATACCGGAGCCGAGCCACCTTCAAAATCCTGCTCACATTGTAAGGTTTGCTTTCTATTCGATTTGTGGTGTTGAAATTGTTAGCTCTCAAATCTTAAGGTATGCTTCATTACTTCAAATTTTTAATAAGGCCTATATCTATTCACCCCCCCCCCCCTCTAGATATACATTCCATAACCAACACGTGGTATCAGAGCTAGGCTCTCCATTTCTTGGCTTAACAACTAGGAGAGAATTTTGTGGAATGGATTCCAGAGGATACATTGCAAAAGGTCATTCTGTGAAAAGACCCCCTTATTTTGATGGAACTAATTATTCCTACTGGAAAACTCAGTTGTAGGTGTTCCTATGAGCTCAAGATAATCAAATCTGGAAGGTGATCAGTAATGGACCTTATGAGCTACCAGAAGATGAAGAGAAATGGACTCTATAACAAATCAAGAAGTCAGATGCTAACTGGAGTGCCTTGTACATTATCTAATGTTCTCTCCATCCTACAAAGTTTTCAAGGGTCTCCTCATGTGCCAGCGCCAAGGAGATATGGAATCATCTAATGATAATCTATGAAGGTGTATCTGAAGTAAAAGAAACTAAAGCCAATATGTTAGTTTCTGAGTATGAAGCCTTTAAAATAAAAAATGATGAAACCATCTCAAAGATGTACGGTAGGTTGACTCTATTGACAAATGCTTAAAGAATGTAGGAAAAACTTATACTTAGTAAGAACTTGTTAGAAATATTCTTAGATCCTTGACTCCAATATGGCATACAAAGGCCACTGTAGTGGAAGAGTCCAGAAATCTTTCAACCACAATTGCTGATGAACTGATTGGTTCCTTGATGACCTATGAGTTGGGCTTGAAGATAACAGAAGATGTTAAGAAAAAGAAGCCATTGGCTCTCAAAGTAAGTCCAAGCTTCAAAGAACTATCTGATGGAATTGAGTCATCCAGCTCAGAAGATGATTCAGGTGAGTTTGCATTTATCACAAGGAAGTTTAGAAAATTCCTGAAAAAGAAGGTCAGTGATTTTTGAAAGGAAGACTGTGAGTAAGTAGCTCTACAAAACCTAAACAACTTATGAATAAAAGATCTGACAGAATTGTTTGCTATAACTGCAGAAAACCAAGGCATGTCAAATCAAAAGGTCTTGAGCTTCAGAAGAAAACTCATTTCAAATGGAAGAAGAACAAGCCCAAGGCAATGATTGGAACCTAGAGTGAAGAGGAAGTTGATGATGAAGAAGAAAGTTCAGAAGCTGATGAAATAGACACCAGAATTTGCTTAATGGCTAGCTAGGGGAGGAGAAGAAGATGAAGATGAGGTAACATCTCCTTTTAAAGATTTTTCGTTCAATGATTGGGAACAAGTCTACTTTGAATTGATTTATCAGTATGATGAAATTAAAAAAGAAAACAAAGCTCTTAAGAAAAAAAATAAATCATATTGTTCATGACACTTCAATGAAAGAAAAGGAAAAAGAACTTGTTAAAGAAATCTTTGTATTAAAAGAGAACATTGATGAATTGAAGCTTAAGGAACTTAAGCATGAAAAAGAAATGGAACTGTCTATTCAAAAATATGATGCTATCAAGAGTATGAATGTTGAAATGAAGAAAGAAATCGAAAAACATCAAAAGGAGGTGACTAAAAGACAAGAGGCTTTGGAAAAGTTTGTCACTGGAAAAAATAATCCGGAGGCTCTGTTAGGAACAAAAGTGAATTTTAACAAAGAAGGTTAAGGCTTCAATCCCACAAAGAAAAAGAAATTGGATTGAAAACAATCACATTTATCTCCTCAACAAACACAGAAGTCTCTTCATCTAAAACTCAACAAATGGAAGAAAATTTCAAAGGAATGATCAAAGGAAAGATGTTAAAAATTTTAGATATGAAAAATGCAAAGAAAAAGGCAAGGTTAACACTAAATACAAAGGAGGTCGATTTATCTCAAACAGAAAGACTAATCCCAAACAAGTGCATCGACATCCTGTGTATACCAGGTCAACACAGATGCCTTACTGGAATAAATTTTGGCAATCACATAATTGGGAAGGTCGACACTCCCATACAATAGAACCCAAGATATGTCTGGATAGACTCAAACAGGTCGACATAACACCTTCAGAGTGTCAACACACCCTCAAACCTTTGCTAGACCCAGTCATCCAGAATACTCTAAGTGGTTCAGTGGTCACAATTTCCCATGGTTCTTTCAAAGGAGCAACAAACAAAAATCTAAAGATAAATTTATGAAAGTGAAAAAGAACAGTGATTCAAAAGCCTTTGGGGACAATAAAGTGAATAAAAAATAAAGTAAAGTAAAAAACATCACTACTTCAACAATAAAAAGACAAGCATGGATTACAAAGAGTTTGTTGTCATGGTGTCTTTGAATTAGGTGATTTGAGGGGACCCAAATGTACTTGGGTTCCAAAGGTTCATTTTTAAATGTGTTGCAGATATGTCTTACAGCCAGAAACAACAAGTAGCATCTTGACAGTGGCTATTCAAGACATATGACAGGAGACAAAGATAAATTTTGCTTGTTATCGGAAAAGAAAGCAGGACATGTGACTTTTGAAGGAACAACAAAGGAAAAATTGTTAGATCAGGTAAAGTAGGTAAGAGTCTCTCCAATTCAATTGATGATGTACTTTTGGTGGAAGGATTGTGATACAACCTACTGAGCGTAAGTCAACTCTGTGACAAAGGACATAAGGTAATCTTTGACTCTCTTGTTTGTACTATTTTTGAACCAAATTAAGAGTCTGTCAAATTCACTGGTAAGAGAATTAGCAATGTATACATGGTTGATTTGGATGATCCTAAAAATGACGATCTATGCCTTATTGCTAGCAAGAATGATCTTGCATGTCTTTGGCATCGTAGACTAGGACATGCTAGCTGCAATATGCTGCACAAACTGGTTAAATTCAAAATGGTTAAAGGTCTACCTGAAATTTCCTTCAAGCAAAGTAACAAAATCTGTGAAGCATGTATTCAAGGTAAGCAAACAAGAAAATCCTTCAAAAGTAGATCTGAAAGTCAATATTCTAATGCTTTCGAACTTATTCACATAGATCTATTTGGACCCACTAGGACCAACAGTCTTAATGGGAAAATGTTTGGATTTGTGCTTGTTGATGACTTTTCAAGATTTACTTGGATATTCTTTCTTGCTCACAAAAGTGATGCATTCATGAAAATTTTGAAATTCTATAAGAAAATTGTGCAAAAAGAAAAATTCAAGATTATTTCAATAATGTTTGACCATGGTGGTGAGTTTGAGAATAGTGACTTTGAAAATCTTTGCAAGGAAGAAGGAATTACTCATAAATTATCATCACCCAGAACTCCTAAAGAAAATGGAGTCGTGGAAAGACGAAACCGAACCTTGGTAGAAATGGCAAGAACCATGTTGGTTGAAAGTGGGTTGCTTAGAAAATTTTGGGCAGAAGCCATGAACACCTCATGCTATATCATAAATCGTGCAATGGTAAGGCCTCTAAGAAAAATGACTCCATATGAACTTCTGAAAGGTAAGAAACCTTCCATTGTCCACTTTAGAGTGTTTGGAACAAAATGTTTCATTTTAAACAATAGCAAAGAGATTTGGATAAATTTGAACTCAAAAGTTAGTTGGGCATTTTTTTTTGTTATTCAGATCATTCTAGAGCATATAGAGTCTTCAATGTCAAAAATCAAACTGTTGAAGAATCCCCTCATATAACCTTTGATGTGTCTAATGATGATATTTGCAGGAAAGAAGATGATGGGGAATTTCTAAAAAAGGAAGACCTAAACAAACAACAAGGAGAGGGATGAAGTGCAAATAATATTCTAGGTGAGGAAGATGAGCAAGGAACGTCAATTATCAATAAAGATAAAGACTACTGAACATCAGAATGCTCAGAGATCATCCTCAATACAACATAATTAGTAACTTGCTTGATCCACCTAGAACAAGATCACATTTTAAGCTTATTGATGAATTAGATCAGATGGCTCTGTTTCACAAACTGAACCCAAAAATAATGAAGATGCTTTAAAAGATGCCTTTTGGATAAGTGCCATGCAAGAAGAGCTAAATCAATTTGAAAGAAATAAAGTGTGGCTTTAGTTTGAAGACCCACCTCACAGAGTGTTATTAGAACTAAATGGGTCTTCAGAAATAAAACAAGTGAGAAGGTAAGATAATAAGAAATAAGTCTAGGCTAGTTGCAAAAGGTTATAACCAAGAATTTGGGATTGACTTTGAAGAATCTTTTGCTCCTGTAACTAGGCTAGAGGGAATCAGGATTTTGCTTTCTTTTGCATGTGCTCACTACATCAAACTTCAACAAATGGATGTAAAAAGTGCCTTTTTAAATGGTTTAATAAAAGAGGAAAGTTTTTGTAGAACCTCCTCCTAGTTTTGAATGTTCAGATTTTCCTAATCATATTTCAAGCTTGACAATGCACTTTATGGATTAAAGTAGGCTCCCAGGGCTTGGTATGACAAGTTGAGTTCATTCCTCAGAGGTAAGGGTTATTTAAGAGGTACATTTAATCAAACTCTCTTTACTAAAGTGCAGGAAAATGATATTCTGGTTGTCCAAATTTATGTCGATGACATTATATTTGGATCACAAAATCTTCTTTGTGTAGGGAGTTTGCTGATCTAATGACAAGTGAGTTCGAGATGAGCTTAATGGAGAACTGAAGTTTTTCTTGAATTGCAGTAATTCAAATTAAAAAGGAACATTAATCAATAGTCAAAATATATTCAAGAGTTGCTAAAGAAATACAAAATGGAAAAGACCAAAGCTATGGCAACTCCAATGAGCACTACATTAAGTCTAGATGTCCGATCTGAAAGGTAACTTGGTACATGGAAAATCTACAGAGGTATGATCGGATCCCTGCTTTATCTCACTACTTATAGACCTGATAGTCAATTCTTTGTATGCATGTGTGCTAGATTTCAGGCTAGTCCTAGAGAATCTCACATGAGTGCAGCAAAAAGAATCTTAGATATCTTGCAAGAACTCATGATTTGGGATTATGGTATCCAACATCTTGTAAATATAAGTTAATCTCTTATTCAGATGCGAATTATGTGTTGGGGATCGGATAGGTGACTTTGAGGAAGAAGAAGGAGAAGAAGAGGAGGAGCTCGTGATTGCAGCAGTGCTGGTCAAGAAGGAGATCCAGTCGAGTCTGTACGTGGTTAGAGTGTCAATTTCTCTAGGGATCTGTGTATGTGTTCTACATAGATCTCCTAATTCTATTTGTCTCTACCATTTCTATTGTACGAGATAGATCGTGCTAGAGGATCTATTCTCTAAGTGTGCTTGTTCTAGTAGAACTTGGATCTATTGTGATCCAGAGGGTTAAGTACTTTTTTACTCTGTTTTGGAGCCGTAGTGCTCTGGGTTGGAGCCGTTGTGCTCTGGTGCTTGAGCCGTAGTGCTCAAGGGCTTGTGAATTTGCTGAATTCACAAGGGTCTATGGAGTAGGTTGTCGTGCCTATCTCCTGGGTTTCTTTGAGTCATTGCACTCAAAGAGGTTAGAGTCGTCGTGCTCTAGTTGTACTGCACTTGTGCTAGTGGTTCCTCTCGTTGTGAGGAGGTGGACGTAGGAGACACAAGTTGTGTTCTCCGAACCACCTTAAAATCTTCTGGCACTGTGGTTTGTTGTGTGGTTTGCTGTTCTTACTCACTATACTCACACACCACACTTGGATCTGTTTGAATTATGTGTTTCACTTATTTTATTTCCAAGATACAATGTTCTTAGTTCATTCGTCAAAGTCACCTATCCGATCCCCAACAACTGGTATCAGAGCAGGTCAGAGTCAATTCTATACTCTGAGGTGCTTTGGTGAATTTTTTGTATTTCAGATTTTGATCACTTGCTCAAATGCTGTGTGTTTGGTTTGATTGTCTTTGTCATGGACTCTAGAGGTTTTGTAGCTGAAGGTCATTCAATCAATAGGCCTCCATTTTTTTATGGTACTAACTATCCTTACTGGAAGAATAGGATGATGGTTTTTCTTAGAGCACAGAACTATGAAGTACGGAGAATTGTAGAAAAAGGACCAATTGAAGTCACTGGAGATGAAGATCAATGGACCAGGGAGCAGATCAGAAGGGTCACCCTGAACTACAGTGCCATGAACATGCTGCAATGTGCCATCCATCCAAAGGAGTATTCCAGAATCTCTGTGTGTAAGTCTGCAAGGAGATGTGGGATAAATTAGAATTGCTTTATGAGGGCACATTCTCAGGTCAGGGGACTAAGGCTAACATTAGTTTCTGATTATGAGTTGTTTATCATGAAATCTAATGAAACTATATGAGATGTTTGCTAGGTTCTGGTATTATAAATGGACTTCGAGCCTTGGGTAAGGAATACTCAATGAAGAATTGGTAAGAAAAAATTGCGTTCCTTACTCTGTATGGCACACTAAAGCAATTGTCATTGAAGATTAAAAGGATTTATCCAAAACACATTGGATGAAGTCATTGGATCATTAATGACATATGAGTTAAACCTTAAGAGATCTAAGAACACATGCTAAAAATAAAAACCATTGCTCTTAAGCTTCATCAAGTAATAAAGGAAAATCTAAAGAAAATTCTGAGTTGAGAAATCTGAATCTGATCATGATAATCTTGCTTTCATCACTAGACAATTCAAGGCATTTTTGAAATCAAACAAGAAGAATTTTGATAATAAACAAAATGCAATGTCTAGTAAAAAGAAACATTTCTCTCATGTTGATCATAACAAAATTGATGAAATTCCTGTGTGTTACAGGTGCAATAAATCTAGACATATGAAGGTTGATTGTCCAGAAGGTAAGAAGGAAAAGCACAAAACCAACAAGAAGGAGTTTCACAAAAAGAAGAACAAGGCCATGATTGCTACATGGTCAGATGATGAAAGCTCAGACTGCAATGAAGAATCCTCAACTTCAGATGAAATGAAGTTTGCTTCATGGCTGGAAGCAGCGAAGAACAGGTAGATATATCCTTTGAATATTACCATGAAGATTGGCAAGAAGCATATGGTAATTTAGTTGAAAAATTTTCTGATGTAGAAAAGAAAATAAATACTTGAAAAGAAAATTTGAAAGCATTCTTCATGATACTTCATCATCTGTAAAGATTCTGAATTGGAAGCTCAAATTTCAGACCAAATCAAAGAAAATGGACTGTGAATTTTGCTGATGATCTGAAATTGAAAATTCAAAAATTGAACAAGAGCTCATCAATTCTATCAAGAAATTTGAAGAAAAAAAAAGGAAAGTCATGAAAATTTGAATCAAATTGAAAAACTCAATCTTTGCATTAAAGAAAAAGAAGATATCATCAAGAACTTCATAAGGGAAAAAACAAATTGAATGCTCTACTTGGAGTTAAGATGAATTCAACAAATTTGGGTTAGGTTTGAACATACAAATTTAAAGAAAATGAATTCTTTAAAGCAAACAAAATCATCAAAAACTCCTTAATAAAATTGTCAAGGCAAGCTCATCTGAAAACAAAGGAAAATACAAAAACAAAAAGAACATGAGAGGTCAACACATACCCTACCTAGGTCGACACACACTATGCACAGGTCGACCTATCCCAATCAGAGGTCGATACTACCCATTTATAAAAATCACAAAAACTTCAAACCAATCAATAATCATCTTTCTCATGGAAATTGGAAATGTTTCTCATCTTACAATTCAAGATGGAATAAATCTTGGAACCAAAGTACAATGGTACCCAATGGTTCAATCCTTATTTCTATCATTCATCTTTTCCTGCATATCAACAGTAATACATGCCAAGTTTTCCAGTGGAACAAATCAACTAAGATGTATAATGTTCAAAAAATTGAGAAACAAAAAGTTAAATCTTCTGTTCCAAAGAACACAGTGAAGAAACATATACAAATTTGGGTCCGAAGGATTTGTTTTCTCTTTTCACTCAGGATGTTGGTACCAATCTCAAGTGGGTACAAAAACTTTCTTGTCTAATTTGTTATGTGCAGGAAAGCCGTGCATCCAATTCCAACAATATCTGGATTCTTGACAATGGATGCTCACGGCACATGACAGGAGACAGAATAAAATTTCATGCTTGATTGAAAAGGAAGGTGGATCAGTCATCTTGGAGGTAAGAATAAAGGAAAAATAATTGGCCAAGGAAAAATTAGTAAGTCTTGCATTACCTTAAGTGATGATGTTTGTTTAGTTGAGGGGTTGAATTACAACTTGCTTAGCATTAGTCAATTGTGTGACAATGGTCACAAGATTCTTTTTGAACATGATTCATGCAAAATAATGACTCCTCTTCTGAGCAAATTAAATTGATTGGAAAAAGAGAAAATAATGTCTACATGATTGATTTGTGTGATAATTCTCTTTAAATGTTGTTTGATTGCAAATAAAAATGACACTGCTTGGTTGTGGCACAAAAGGTTGGGTCATGCAAGTTTCACAACCATTAGTAAACTCATAGAATGAATATTGTAAAAGGCCTTCCTGAATCTTTCCCAGTCATTGACAATTTGTTTGTGGGATATGTGCTCTTAAGGAAAACAAACAAGAAAATCTTTTAAGTGTTCAATGAAGTACTTTATCTAAACCACTAGAGTTGCTTCATATGGATCTTTTGGTCCAACCAGAACTCAAAATCTCAGTGGTAATAGATATGACTTTGTGATCATTGATGACTTTACAAGATATACTTGGGTCTTATTCTTATCCCATAAAAGTGATGCATGTTCAGAATTCAGGAGATTTTACAATTCTGCCTTAGGGGTTTATCTTTCAAACTGAATTCCATTTTGACAGATCATGGGGGTGAATTTGAAAATAAATCATTTTCTGATCTCTGTACTGAACTGAAAATTCTCCATAAGTTTTCTTCCCCTAGAACTCCAGAACAAAATGGAGTTGTAGAAGGAAAAATAGAACTCTTGTGGAAATGACCAGAACTATGCTCATTGAAAGTAAACTGTCTAAATCTTTTTGGGCAGAAGCTGTAAATATAGCTAATTTTATTTTCAATAGAGCTTAGTAAGACCAAAGATCAGAAAAAACCATTATGAGTTGTTCAAGAATAAAAAGTCAAGTGTGTCATATTTCAAAATTTTTTGTTGCAAATGTTTTGTTCACAATAACAACAAAGAAAATCTTGATAATTTGATGCAAAAAGTTTTGAATCAATCTTCTTAGGTTATTCTGAAACTTCAAGAGCTTACAGATTTTATATTTTGAAAAAAAAGACTGTGGAAGAATCTCCACATGTCATTTTGATGAAAACTTCCAAAAGATTGACATTCTACTTCATGCAGAACTCCATTATGTGATGATGATGATGATTTTCTTGAACATCCATCTACAAATCTTGAAGAGCAAGAAGTACCAAATGCACATGAGGTTCTTGAATGCCAACGTCAAGTGATTTAGGTAATCTTGTTCCTGAAAATCATGCAAACCCCGAGGTAATTCTGAACCAAGATTTTAAGAGACCATCCACTTGAAAGCATTGTTGGTAATTTGCAAGATGGAATAAGAACCAGATCATCTTTCCAGATCTCTTTTCATTCTCATAGTTGAAGATTCTTTGGCACTACTTTCCCAAATGAACCAAAAAATGTTGATGAAGCTTTATCTTGTGAAAACTAGATAAATGTTATGCATGAAGAACTTCATCAATTTGAAAGAAATCAAGTTTGGGATTTAGTACCAAACCTTCAGATTTATCTTCTGTCGTTGGAACTAGATGGATTTTCAGAAATAAATTGAATGAATCTGGTCAAATTGATAGAAATAAAGCTAGACTTGCTCAAGGGTATAACCAAGAACTTGGTATTGATATTGAAGAGTCTTATGCCCCTGTAGCAAGATTTGAAGTTGTTCGAATATTCCTTGCATTTGCTGCTTCTTTGAAATTCAAAGTCTTTCAAATGGATGTCAAGAGTGCATTTTTAAATAGAACATAAAAGAAAATATTTTTGTCAAACAACCCCCTGGTTTTGAAAATGAAAAATTTTCCCAATCATTTTTTAAACTCAATAAGGCTCTTATGGTCTTAAACAAGCTCCAAAAGCTTGGTATGACCGGTTGAGCTCCTTTCATGTAAATAAAGGTTACATAAGAGGAAACATTGATCAAACTTTATTTACAAAAACTGCAAAAAATCATTTCATTGTTGTTCAAGTTTATGTTGATGATATCATTTTTGGATCTACAGATAATACTTTGTGCAATGAGTTTGTCCATCTTATGCAATCTGAATTTGAAATGAGTCTCATTGGTGAACTTGCATTTTTTTAGGTCTGCAAGTACATCAAACTGCTGAAGAAATTTTTCTGAGTCAAACAAAATATGTCAAGGAGTTGCTCAAGAGGTTTGACTTCCAAAACATCAAGCCATCCAATACACCAATGGCCACAAGTGTAAGACTTGAAAGTGATACTTCTGGTAAGGCTGTTAATGCTACACTTACAAAGGTATGATTGGATCTCTTCTTTATTTAACTATCTCTAGGCCAGAAATTCAATTCAGTGTCTGCATGTGCGCAAGATTTCAAGCAAATCCTAAAGATAGTCACATGTCTGCTGTTAAAAGAATTTTCAAATATCTTCTTTCTTCATGTGATTTGGGTCTTTGGTATCCTGCTGGATGAAAATTGGACTTGATTTCATATAGTGATGTTGATTATGCCGGGTGCAAACTTGATAGAAAAAGCACTAGTGGGTTGTGTTTATATCTAGGAGGGTGTCTTATTTTTTGGGCTTCCAAAAAGCAACATTCTGTAGCTCTTTCAAGTCCTTTGGGTCAAACATCAACTTCTAGATTATAATCACACATTAGGTTGCATTCCCATTCTTTGTGACAACACAAGTGCTATAAATCTGTCCAAAAATCATATTCAGCATTCCCGCACAAAACACATTGACATTCGGCATCATTTCCTTCGAGATGAAGTCTCAAAGAATTCTTTTGAACTCCACTTTATTGACACAGAAAAACAAATCACAGACATTTTCACTAAGCCTCTTGCAGAACCTAGATTCACTTCTCTTAGAAGGAAACTTGGTTTATGCAAGTTTTCACATGTCTGAAATCTTCATCTCATTTCTTTATGCAAATAAAAGCCATTCCTTCTTGGCAAAGAACTTCATACCTCTTAATTGCACTGGAACTCTTGGTATATCAAATAGTGATTTGAAGAAAGGCAAATCAGGTTTGTCTGGACACTTTCACAATGCGTGAGTATATGTCTCTGCCAAGTATCAAGATCCTTTTATGCAATTGTTGAGGGGGAGTCATTGTCCATTCCTCACTCATTGCTTATTGACTTTTGTTTTTCATCTTGAACCTAAGTATCATAATTTTTGAGTCATTGTGCTATTGTCCTGTGAGAGAATTCAAAAAAAACATTGAAATTCATTCATTGTGCATTTAGTTTAATTTCAAAGATTTCCTTTATCTCAAGGTTGTGCAATCTTAATTTGAATGTTTTTAAAATGACTTGCAAAATACTTGTAGGCACATGAGTGGCTTTATTATTTAACATGTACATGTTTAAGCTTCATTTTTACCACATGTTAAGAATATTTTTCTAAATTCATAGTCATGTCTTTTCTGGTCAAAGCAAACATATTCCTGTAAAAAATCAAATGAAAAATGATCAATCTGGAAAGATACATAGAGAGCAATGCAAATTCTTGAACCACTGAGTAACCGGGCCTTTCACCTAAAAAGTGATTTGTTTCGCGTAAAAAAGTTAAAAATCACAGTTTTCAACTCTGTATAAGATAATGAAAGTTAAAACACTGAGTAATCAGGAGATCTTGCATCTAATCAATGTGATCTCTTGCACTGGAAAGTGAGATTTAACTAATTTATTCTTGTATCTTTCCCAGTTAAAAATGAAAGAAAATCAAATTGACAAGATGGAAAAACTAAGACCTTAATACAGTTCATGTTTACTGAGTTTAGACCTATTATTCTACATTGTGTTAAAATTAAAGCTCCTAACATCCTTGTTAAATACTTCTGCTCACGCATATAGGTCACTTTTCTTCACATTTGCATCATTATTTTAACTACATTCAGATCATTATATTTTGATATACTTTGTGTTGAGTGTGTCTTTGTGATTAAACTTTATTGCACAATACAAAGAACTCAATAACTTCTCTCATATGTCAATATCACTTTGCCTCATTTATTTTGATCATTTCTGACCATTCATTTCCTACATTTCATTTCTGATCTCTTACAATCTTTGTTTATCTCTCTTATCTATCTTTTTAATGCTGTCAAAAAGGGGGAGAAAGTTCTTAAAGGAGGAGAAGTAAAAGTTTCTAGAAAAGTTTCTAAAGGGAGAAAGTTCTTTATGGGGAGAAAGTTCAAAGGGGTATATGGTTAAGG
>JACBKR010006225.1:0-13880 GCA_014218235.1 Colocasia esculenta | reverse complement strand
GACGGTAGAGATAACTGCGCCGAGGGCCGGGTGAATGGCCTGGCCAGGATCATGCAGTAGCTCAGATCCAAATCTAGGATGTGGAAGTCTATTTCAGTGACGGATGGACCCAACCCAATTTTCAATGTGACGACCCCTTTGGGCAACCTACTAGTGGTTGTAGGCCATGACAGTGATGGCAGCAGGTCGGATCGACTGTGCCGTCACCCACAGAGTTTCAATGTGTCAGGGGACACAACATTGATTGATGCCTCAGAGTCGACCAGGCATCGAGACACGCGGATCCGTTGATGTTGACCGTGAGGCATATGGCATATGTAACATCCCATGTTACCCTGACCAGTCGCCCTCCATCAAGGGTGGCGACACAGGGTATGTCGCCTTCTGAAGACGACATGTGGCTTGTCGCCTTCTAGTTGGGAAGGCGATTGGCCCTATGTCGCCTTCTGTCTGTGCTACCAGCCGCATGCACCTTTGTCGTGTAGTGTCTGAAGAGGGATGATAGGTGTCAGCATCTGGCAGTATGGAGGCGACAGATCCTATGTCGCCTTCTGGTGTCAGGCCTGCATGGCTGACACGTGGCGATGTCGCAGGTCGACTTGACCGTTGAGTAGGGGATAGCGACATGTCCTATGTCGCCTTCAGGATTACTGAAGGCGACGGGGACCATGTCGCCTTCTCATGTTCAAAGGGTTAAGTGCCCAAGCCGAGAGCACAAGCCCCAGGTTTGGGAAGAAGGGCAAGCTCAGCTCGAGGTTTGTTGGCCCTTTTTCCATCCTGGAGCGTGTGGGCGAGGTCGCTTACCGGTTAGCCCTTCCGTCTGAGTTGGCAGGGTTCACGACGTCTTTCACGTTTCACAGCTGAGAAGTACATGCCAGATCCGTCGCATGTGCTCGACTACTCGCAACCTGAGGTCGCCCCCGACTTGTCCGTGCCGGAGTACCCAGTCAGCGTGGTGGACCATAGAGTACAGTAGCTTCGCAGGAGGAGTATCCCACTCGTCAAGGTGGTTTAGGAGCACCGCGCTGATGGCGAGGCCACTTGGGAGCATGAGGACGAGATGCGGGAGCAGTTCCTTACTTGTTCGAGTGACAAGTACGCTATTTACGTTTGTTCCCTAGTTTCGCCTAAATTTCAGGACGAAATTATTTTTTTTGTTGGTTAGATTGTAACATCCCATGTTACCCTGACCAGTCACCCTCATCAGGGTGGTGACACAGGGTATGTCGCCTTCTGAAGACGACATGTGCTTGTCGCCTTCTAGTTGGGAAGGCGACTGGCCCTATGTCGCCTTCTGTCTGTGCTGCCAGCCGCATGCACCTTAGTCGTGTAGTGTGAAGAGGGATGACAGGTGTCAACATCTGGCAGTAAGGAGGCGATAGATCTTATGTCGCCTTCTGGTGTCAGGCCTGCATGGCTGACACGTGGCGATGTCGCAAGTCGACTTGACCGTTGAGTAGGGGATAGCGACATGTCCTATGTCGCCTTCAGGATTACTGAAGGCGATGGGGCCCATGTCGCCTTCTCATGTTCAAAGGGTTAAGTGCCCAAGCCGAGAGCACAAGCCCCAATTCGTCTCCTTGCTTGGTGAAGGCTTCTCCTCTGGTGAACTGAGGCTTGGGGACTCCGTGGGAGCTTGGGAGGAGGCCTTGGTGTTCCTTGCAAGGTAAGGTGTTGGTGGTTGTTGTCCTTGTTCTTCCATGGTTGATCTCTCCCTCATTGTGTCTTCCCCTCTCTTTGGCATGCTTGGATGCTCTTCAAGGAAGGGGAAGTGCTCGGTTCGTGGGAGGAGGATCGTGGATCGTCGGAGCTCGGGGGTGGAGGGTTGCTAACCTACGAGAAGGGCCCTTGAGGTTGGATCTTCATCACAAGGTAGGGAACCCAAACTTCCCCCTAGTTCCACTTGCTAGGATCCTCACCTCTTCCAAGCCTAGAACTTGCATGCTAGGTGTTTTTCATGCTTTGGTTATGGATGTGGGTTGTGTGGTGCCGCATGCAATGGTTGCTTGGATTTGAGGGTTCTCCATGTTGAGTGAGATGCATGTGAGTGTAGGTTATTGTGCATGCTTGTTGGGGTTTCTAGAGGGTGGTTTGAGCTCTTTAGAACCATGTTTAATAGCCTACATGATCCCCTCCCCTGGATGTGTTTGTGGTGAGGTTGAGGCCCTGAAGAAGGGAGCCTCGGTGTGTTGCACCTGATAATGCGACACCTTGGGTGTCGCAACCCAGGTGGCGACACATCGATGCGTCGCCTTCAGGAACCTGAAGGCGACAGCAACTATGTCGCCTCCTTGGTGGCGACACAGGGCCGTCGCCTTCTGCCTGTTTTTCCCGTTCCGGTTCCTGTGTCTGTTCTGGAGCACTGACCTGGTCGCGACCAGGCCTATGTCGCGACCAGATCAGTAGGGTTGCGCCAGCCTGGGTGTCGCCATCATGATGGCGACACCAGGACTGTCGCCTTCTCAGTCAGAGAAGGACTTGGCAACCTGCTCAGTGTCTTGCTTCCGCTGCGACTCGGTTTTCTCGGCACCTGTGTTGTTCCTAGTACAGTGCTACTGCTAGTCTGTCTTCGCCCGGTGCTAGGCACTTGAGGGCTTGTCCGCGAGATAGGTTGTTACCGTTACCTGGGACCCCCGGTTCCCGCGCGTCTGTGTCAGGGTGTTGCTCCGACGGCGGGGTTTGCTCGAGTCGTTGACTTTGGTAGCAGTAGGGGAAAACGGTGGGACAGGGACGTGGTCGTTTGTGGAGCTCTCTTAGCTGAGACTGGTACGCCGGTAGTGTGTGACTCGTACGGCACAGTTCAGCTAGTCCGTTCTCACTGCCTCACTCTACGTGGTTCCGGTACCACCTAGAGGTGTCAGGCGTGGGACCATAGTCCGGCCAGAGTACGGCAGTTGTGGTTACTTGTGGTTCCGCATCTCACTCCGACGGGAGGTGTCAGACATGGACCGTTGGTCGAGGGTAAGACGCATGGCGCACCTGACCAGCTGACTAGAGTAGTGTACTGTAGCTAGTGTGCTTGCCCAAGCAGTTCGTTGTCTGTGTTTACAGCTAGGTTCTTGTGGTGCCTTGGTTTACACGGGTTTTCCGGTCCCGCCGAGTGGCTTAGACCGACGACTGTGTAGTTCTTTCACGCTTCCGCACTTTACTCTGTTTAGTAGATTAGACCTTACTGCTTTATTTTAATTATTGCACTAGTCTATATGCTTGTGGAACCAGTGGGAGATGGTAGTCCCTACTGGGCTTCTTCGTGAAGCTCACTCCCTGTTTTGCAGGTGAGACTTCACAGCAGTTCCCTCCGCGGCGTAGCGAGGAGACGGGCCCGCAGTAGTCGCGTCTCTAGTGGCAGTGTTTCCCCAGTTCTGTACTTCACCCTCGGGGTATGCCCCTAAGGACGTGTTATTCTTTTTGTTCTGCACTTGTACTTTTACTACTTTGGGACTTGTACTAGACTTGCACGTTGTGTTAGACCTCTTCTTGCACTAGTTGGTACATTTTTAGTACATTTGTCGTTATTTACTTTCCGTCACATATCTCGTTAGACCGATCCGTTAGCCCTTCCGGGTCTCCGGACCCGTGGGCGCGGTGCCGACGGTCGGATCTTGGTGGGAGCCGGGGACCCGGGCGCCGGGGCCGTTACAGTGGTATCAGAGCAAGGGGTCTATCAAGACTTGTGGTGGAAATGAGTAATGACGTAAAGTCCCTTAGAAAGTATAAGTGAACACTGCTAGCCGCCGGAGTCTTAAGTGTCAATAACTAAATCTGGCTGTTTTGCAGATCATGCCTCCACGCACTCGCAGGCAGGCTCAGAACTTGGTGGAGCGTCAGGAGACTGAGTCAGACAGTTCAGTCGCTGCCGAGCAGGTGCTGTTCGGTGCTCAGCCCCAGCAGTTCGAGCAGCCTGACGACCCGTTGCCGCAGGGAGGACCGCAGCAGCAGTAGGAGCAGCAACAGTGGTATCCACCTGCGCCCCCGCCGGCCGTCATGGAGCAGTGGTGGAGAGCGATGCTTCAGGGTCCGTGGCAGTACCCGCCGCAGCAGCAGTACCAGCCGTACCAGCAGATGCCAGCAGGAGGTTAGCAGTTTGGAGAGATGACAGCAGAGGAGCAGCCACCACCGACCCCGCAGGCAGCACCGGTTCAACCAGAGGTACCACCCGTAGTTCGGCAGCAGACTCCAGCAGCAGCAGCAGCAGCACTTGAGGACCGCACCGTGCTTCTGGAGAGGTTCCTTCGTCTTCGACCTCCTACGTTTGTAGGCGACCGTGATCCGGATGGAGCAGAGAGTTGGGTCCATGAGCTCGAGCGCACCTTCGAGACCATGGACTGTGCTGAGTTGGATCAGGTTCGTTTGGCAGTATACCAGCTGAAGGGGTCAGCCCATGAGTGGTGGCGAGCGGTGAGGCTGACCAGGTTTCAGGGCAGGAGGTTGGAGCAGATCTCTTGGCAGCAGTTTCTCGAGGCCTTCCTCGGCGAGTACCTTCCCGACTATGTCTGCCGGGAGAGGAGGGACTTGTTCCACGAGTTAGTCCAGAGAGACTTAACCGTGGGACAGTACCATCAGAGGTTTCTGCAACTACTTCGACACGTTCCCCACGTGGCAGCTAGTGAGCAGGCTCGTACCGAGCGGTCATTAGCGGGCTACGTCCCGACTTGAGGTGGGCCATGGCTGGTCACCTCTGCGACACCTTGTCAGTAGCAGTGGCGAGAGCTACAGCCCTGGAGCGGGAGTGTCGGGTCCAGCCGCAGCAGAGTGGAGGTTCAGGGAGATCTTCTCCGTACCAGCGCCCCGCAGGAGTCGGGGGAGTGTGTCTTCTTCTCCTCTTCGGGAACAGGCGGTGCTGGCCTGACCACGAAGTTGAAGAAGTTGTTCACTCGTGGAGGCAGGCGTCACTCGCAGCAGCAGAGGCGTCAGACCATGCAGTTTCCAGCGGAGCAGTCCGTCCAGCAGGGAGCAGAGCAGAGCCAGCAGGGTTCGGGTTGTTACCACTGCGGGCAGGAGGGGCACTTCAGGAGAGAGTGTCCGTTGAGCAGCAGCAGGAGCAGCACTAGCAGGCACCCCAGGCGCAGTAGAGTACCGTCCACCCCATCCCTCAGCGCCAGCAACAGTACCAGGGTCAGCAGCAGCAGCGTCGCAGCAGCAGCAGTAGCGGTCCAGCAGCAGCAGCCTCAGCGAGGTCGTGGACGCGGTCGGGTGATGAACATCACCAGAGAGGAGGCGGAGGCCTCTAATCTGGTCGTCGGTATGATTCCCATCCTTGTAGAGCTGCTAGAGTTTTGATTGATCCGGGTGCTACGCACTGTTTTACTTCAGAGGAGTTCTTTGCTACTTTGACCGAGTTTGCTCCGGAGCGGACCTGCGACCTAGCTATTGAGCTTCGACGACGGGTGACTTCGTTCGTACCCTTGGTTACTTGGAGGGTGTCACCGTCGAGGTGCAGGGCCACCAGCTACTAGCCAGACTATTTGCCTTGCAGCTCCACGACTTCGATGCCATTTTGGGCATGGACTGGTTAGAGGCACACTCTGCTTTGGTAGATTGTCAGCGGAAGACCGTGCGGTTCGAGTTACCTGGAGCACCTGTGCTTTGCTTCCGAGGTACCCAGTCTGTCCGCCGACCCTTTGTTTCTTCTATAGAGCTCGGCGTCTATCCGAGACGGTTGTGTTCTTTCCTGGCTTCCGTTTGTGCCTCAGATTCGGTTGAGTGGTGTTTCTGACGTGCCGGTTGTTTGTGAGTTTGCTGACGTGTTTCCGGAGGATCTACCTGGGTTGCCGCCTGAGCGGGAGGTAGATTTCTCCATTGAGTTGCTTCCGGGGACGATGCCTGCGTCAAGGCACCGTACCGGATGGCACCGGCGGAGTGGGGAGTTGAAGCGCCAACTAGAGGAGTTGCTTGCGTTGGGCTTCATTCATCCTAGCCGCTCTCCGTGGGGAGAGCCTGTGTTGTTTGTGAGGAGAAGGATGGTAGCCTGAGAATGTATTGATTATCGTCAGCTGAATCAGGTTACCGTGAAGAATAAATATCCTTTACCCAAGATCGATGACTTGTTTGACCAGTTGCAGACAGCTTCAGTGTTCTCGAAGATCGACTTGAGGTCGGGTTACTACCAGTTGCGGATTCGGGAATCAGACGTCGGAGATCAGCCTTTTGCACCCGCTATGGCCACTTCGAGTTTGTCGTGATGCCTTTTGGGCTCACGAATGCCCCAGCAGCGTTCATGGAGATGATGAACAGTGTTTTCAGCGAGTACTGGACCGGTTCGTGGTGTGTTCGTCGACGACATCCTGGTGTACTCAGCGACGGCGGAGGAGCATGAGGTTCACTTGAGGTTGGTATTGCAGACTTTGAGGAGTCACAACTTTATGCCAAGTTCCGCAAGTGTGAGTTTTGGCTAATGGAGGTGCACTTCCTTGGGCACGTTGTTTCTGGTGCAGGTGTGGCGGTTGATCCCGCCAAGGTTGAGGCCGTTGTTTCTTGGGGCCAGCCCACTTCAGTTGCTAAGGTTCGCAGTTTCCTGGGGCTGGCAGGCTACTACAGGAGGTTCGTGCAGGACTTCGCCAGAGTTGCAAAGCCTTTGACCTGTTTGACCAGGCGGGAGACCCGGTTTGTGTGGTCGACAGAGTGCGAGCAGAGTTTCCAGGAGCTGAAGAGTCGGCTGACTTCAGCTCCGATCCTTGTTGTTTCCTTCTGGCACTGGCGGCTTGTTGTCTACACAGACGCTTCGGGTACTGGTTTGGGTGCTGTGTTGATGCAACTGAAGAAGCATGAGCAGAACTACCCGACGTACGACCTGGAGCTGCAGCGGTCGTGTTTGCCTTGAGGTTGTGGAGGCACTACATGTACGGTTGAGGTGTTCGAGGTCTTCACCGACCACCGCAGCTTACACTATGTCTTCACGCAGAGGGATCTCACCTCAGGCAGCGCAGGTGGCTCGAATACTTGAAGGACTATGACTTTAGTCTTTCCTATCACCCAGGGATAGCTAATGTCGTGGCAGATGCTTTGAGTAGGAGAGCCCACTTGAGTTCTTTGTTCGTTAGGCACTAGAGACTCCTGGAGGACGCCGCTCGGAGTGTGTTTGATGACCAAACTCTCTCCATATAAATTAATTCACTTATTTATATATTAATTTTAATGATTAACAAACATACTAATGAATTACTTGAGCTTTGAGGACAGGAAATAAAAGTACAAGAAAGTTCAAGACATCAGGTAAGAACTCTCACTTCATAATCTTCCAAGTCATTACATCGACTTCTTCATACTTCATACTTCATAACGACTTCTATTGATAATCAGAACGATTCCTTTATAATTCATATCGATTTCAATAGTCATCATAACAATTTCACAAGTATTATGATCGACTTCCTTTCTGACCGAAAGTCGTGATGTTTCAAAACAAATCGATACCGTAACGATTTCTTAAAGATCTCATAACGATTTTATAAGACATCGCAACGATTTCTTTGGAAAGCGCAACGACTTGACCGTCGCAACGATTTTATAAGACATCGCAACGATTTCTTTGGAAAGCACAACGACTTGACCGTCGCAACGATTCTATAAGACATCGCAACGATTTCTTTTAAAAGCGTAACGACTTGTCTGTTGTAACGATTATTTAGCTGGTCCTAACGATTTCTTCAGAAGTCACACGACTTTCTAGCCGTAACGATTTCTTTAGTCTCGTAACGATTTCTTTGGAATTCACAACGACTCTCTCGCCGTAACGATTTCTTTAGTTCTCGTAACGATTCTTGGAATTCAACACGACTCTCTAGCCGTAACGATTTCTTTAGTTCTCGTAACGATTTCTTTGGAATTCACAACGACTCTCTAGCCGTAACGACTTCTTTAGTTCTCGTAACGATTTCTTTAGACCTCGTAACGTTCTTTAGACTCAGGACGTTTTACTTGTACAACAATTTGTTAAGAGTTTCTATCGATTTCTTTGATGATCTTAACGACTTGCTTATCAGTAACGATTTGATAAGTAATCACATCAATGTCTGTAACACTCATAACGACTTCTGTGTTACTCACAATGATTTCTGTATTGTCATAATGATTTCATAAGTCATAAAGGCATCGGCTTGTTCATATCGATTTCATTTGATATATCAGTATAATACTCCTTAATATACGTTGAAAAGTCAAAGTCATATCTCGTCTGTTTGACTGCTACACATTCAATGCTCTCTGAACGATCTCTCATGCATGAAGAAAATATCTTCCACTTTTATACTACTCTGTCTACGTCCTTTTTTTAGACAGAAAGGAGCTTTGCCATATATTGCAATATCTGTTCAAACTGCAACTAACAATCGACGACAGCCCTATTGTCTCCTATTTATTGTTGACGTGCTTGCAGATACCTGACAAGATCTATCTGTACAACGTTAGACACAAGATGACGATATTAAAGTTTCTCTGGCATGTACTAAAGGATAAAAGACTGAAGATCAGAAGCTTCCTTGCAGACCAGTCTAACGTACACCGGGACGAGAGACACGGATCTTTAACGTTCAAATTTCAAGCAGAAGCTTAAATACAAGACTCAAGACTGAGAATAAGATAAACCTTTTGAAGATATCATTCTCAAAGAAAGCATCGCCAATCCTTCAAGTCTTCTGTGATTCAAACAAGAGCGAAGCATCCCATTCCAATCCATCTTAGCTCTTTAGCTCTCAGTGTTCTTGAAATTCCTGTGAGAGCCAGTGTAGTCTTTGGAGAGAAACCGGTGTTAAAATTCCTTCTCTCTTGAGGCTTGTTTGCTTCAGATTGTAGCTGTTTTTAAGCTGTTCCTGAAGCTGTTCTTATACTTCTTTTATTGGTTGTATTCCCTCTGGGTGAAGGAAGACTGGTGGTTTCCAGGGTGATTATTTTTCCTTCTGGGTGAAGGAAGACCTGGTGGTTTCCAGGGTGGTTGTTTTCCCTTTAGGTTGAAGGAAGACCAGTTGAGGCTGGGTGTAAGGATCCGTGAGGGGGATAGTACCCTTGTTAGTGAAATCCTGAGATATTGCTCAGGGACTGGACGTAGGTCTCCTGTGGAGGAGTTCCGAACCAGGATAAAAATCCTTGTGTCTCGTGGTTGTGTTTTTAGTGTGTTTGTTGTCTCATTTTCTCTAACTCTAACCTTCGTTTAAGTTGTTGTGTAATTCTTTTAGTGAACAAGTATAATCAAAGAACAAATTTTTATAACCATTCACCCCCCCTCTGGGCTAGCTAGCTGGGCAACATGTTTGTACCGTCGAGCCGTCGGGAGAGGGCAGTGGCAGCCGTCCTGACTGTTCGGGGATTTTTTAGCAGGTACTTGAGGCTCAGATGCAGACGAGGACTTGGCAGACGTGTTGCGGTTGCCCGAGGTAGCACTGGACGAGGACAACGAGGTTCGTTTCCGAGGCAGACTCTACGTTCAGAGGACGCCAAGGAGGAGGTACTGTCCGAGGCTCACTGGTTGCGATACTCTATTCATCAAGGCTCTACCAAGATGTACCATGACTTGAGGTATCTTTTGTGGCCGGGATGAAGACAGATATCACTGAGTTTGTTTCGCGCTGCCTTACCTGCCAACAGGTGAAGGCAGAGCACCAGCGTCCTGGTGGTGAGTTGCAGTCACTTCCCATTCCAGTGTGGAAGTGGGAGCATATCACCACGACTTTGTTTTCTGGCTTACCTCGTACCTCTCAGGGGCACGACAGTGTTTGGGTCATCATTGACAGGTTGACGAAGACCGATCGCTTTCTTCCAGTCAAGCAGCTTGGCCAGTTGACAGACTTTCTCGTTTGTTTGTGGACAGAGTGGTACCTTTGCACGGAACCCCGGTCTCTATTGTCTCAGATAGAGATCCGAGGTTCACTTCTCGTTTCTGGCGCAGCTTTCAGCGTGCACTGGGCACTGAGCTGAGGCTGAGTTCGGCGTACCCCCACAGACAGACGGGCAGTCTGAGCGGACCATACGACCCTCGAGGACTTGTTGAGAGCGTGTTGCCTACACTGGGGCGACACGTGGGAGTCGCACCTTCCCATGGTGGAGTTTTCTTATAATAATAGCTTTCACTCCACATCGGGATGGCGCCCTACGATGCACTGTATGGTCGGCCGTACAGGACACCGTTGCACTGGCACGAGGTTGGTGAGAGGCAGTTGCTCGGTCCAGAGCTAGTTCAGCAGTGTGCAGACACAGTGAGGCTGATCCGGCAGAGGTTGTAGACAGGGCAGAGCAGACAGAAGAGCTACGCCGACGTCCGCAGGAGACCGCTTCAGTTCGAGGTTAGCGAGAGAGTGTTCCTTCAGATCTCGCCTACCAAAGGCGTTCTCAGGTTTGGAAAGGGCAGCTCAGCCCGAGGTTTGTTGGCCCTTTTTCCATTCTGGAGCGTGTGGGCAAGGTCGCTTACCGGTTTAGCCCTTCCGTCTGAGTTGGCAGGTGTTCATGACGTCTTTCACGTTTCGCAGCTGAGGAAGTACATGCCAGATCCGTCGCATGTGCTCGACTACTCGCAACTTGAGGTCGCCCTCGACTTGTCCGTGCCGGAGTACCCAGTCAGCGTGGTGGACCGCAGAGTACAGCAGCTTCGCAGGAGGAGTATCCCACTCGTCAAGGTGGTTTGGGAGCACCGCGCTGGTGGCGAGGCCACTTGGGAGCATGAGGACAAAATGCGGAGCAGTTTCCTTACTTTTTGAGTGACAGGTACGCTGTTTTACGTTTGTTCCCCTAGTTTCGCCCTGATTTCGAGGATGAAATTATTTTTTTGTTGGTTAGATTGTAACATCCCATGTTACCCTGACCAGTCGCCCTCCATCAAGGGTGGCGACACAGGGTATGTCGCCTTCTGAAGACGACATGTGGCTTGTCACCTTCTAGTTGGAAGGCGACTGGCCCTATGTCGCCTTGTGTCTGTGCTGCCAGCCGCTGCACCTTTGTCGTGCAGTGTCTGAAGGGATGACAGGTGTCAGCATCTGGCAGTAAGGAGGCGATAGATCCTATGTCGCCTTCTGTTGTCAGGCCTGCATGGCTGACACGTGGCGATGTCGCAGGTCGACTTGACCGTTGAGCAGGGGATAGAGACATGTCCTATGTCGCCTTCAGGATTACTGAAGGCGACGGGGCCCATGTCGCCTTCTCATGTTCAAAGGGTTAAGTGCCCAAGCCGAGAGCACAAGCCCCAGTTCGTCTCCTTGCTTGGTGAGGCTTCTCCTCCGGCGAACTGAGGCTAGGGACTCCGTGGGAGCTGGGAGGAGGCCTTGGTGTTCCTTTGCAAGGTAAGGTGTTGGTGGTTGTTGTCCTTGTTCTTCCATGGTTGATCTCTCCCTCATTGTGTCTTCCCCTCTCTTTGGCATGCTTGGATGCTCTTCAAGGAAGGGAAGTGCTCGGTTCGTGGGAGGAGGCTCGTGGATCGTCGGAGCTCGGAGGTGGAGGTTGCTAACCTACGAGAAGGGCCCTTGAGGTTGGATCTTCATCACGAGGTAGGGAACCCAACCTTCCCCCTAGTTCCACTTGCTAGGATCCTCACCTCTTCAAGCCTAGAACTTGCATGCTAGGTGTTTTTCATGCTTTGGTTATGGATGTGGTTTGTGTGGTGCCTTGCATGCAATGGTTGCTTGGATTTGAGGGTTCTCCATGTTGAGTGAGATGCATGTGAGTGTAGGTTATTGTGCATGCTTGTTGGGGTTTCTAGAGGGTGGTTTGAGCTCTTTAGAACCATGTTTAATAGCCTACATGATCCCCTCCCCCTGGATGTGTTTGTGGTGAGGTTGAGGCCCTGAGAAGGGAGCCTCGGTGTGTTGCACCTGATAATGCGACACCTGGGTGTCGCAACCCAGGTGGCGACACATCGATGCGTCGCCTTCAGGAACTCCTGAAGGCGACAGCACTATGTCGCCTCCTTGGTGGCGACAAGGGGCCCGTCGCCTTCCTTCTGCCTTTTTTTCCCGTTCCGGTTCCTGTGTCTGTTCTGGACACTGACCTGGTCGCCACCAGGCCTATGTCGCGACCAGATCAGTAGGGTTGCGCCAGCCTGGGTGTCGCCATCATGATGGCGACACCAGGACTGTCGGCCTTCTCAGTCAGAGAAGGACTTGGCAACCTGCTCAGTGTCTTGCTTCCGCTGCGACTCGGTTTTCTCGGCACCTGTGTTGTTTCCTATACAGTGCTACTGCTAGTCTGTCTTCGCCCGTGCTAGGCACTTGAGGGCTTGTCCGCGAGACAGGTTGTGTTACCGTTACCTAGGACCCCAGTTCCCCCGTGTCTGTGTCAGAGGGTGTTGCTCCCGACGGTGGGGTTTGCTCGAGTCGTTGACTTGGTAGCAGTAGGGGAAAACGGTGGGACAGCGACGTGGTCGTTTGTGGAGCTCTCTTAGCTGAGACTGGTACGCCGGTAGTGTGTGACTCGTACGTCGCAGTTCAGCTAGTCCGTTCTCACTTCCTCACTCTACGTGGTTCCGGTACCACCTAGAGGTGTCAGGCGTGGGACCGTAGTCCGGCCAGACTACGGCAGTTGTGGTTACTAGTGGTTTCCGCGACTCACTCCGACGGGAGGTGTCAGACATGGACAGTTGGTCGTGGGTAAGACGTGTGGCGCACCTGACCAGCTGACTAGAGTAGTGTACTGTAGCTAGTGTGCTTGGCCAGGCAGTTCGCTGTCTGTGTTTACAGCTGGGTTCTTGTGGTGCCTTGGTTTACACGGGTTTTCCGGTCCCGCCGAGTGGCTTAAACCGACGACTGTGTAGTTCTTTCACGCTTCTGCACTTTACTCTGTTTAGTAGATTAGACCTTACTGCTTTATTTTAATTATTGCACTAGTCTATATGCTTGTGGAACCAGTGGTAGATTGGTAGTCCCTACTGGGCTTGTTCGTGAAGCTCACTCCCTGTTTTGCAGGTGAGACTTCACAGTAGTTCCCTCCGCGGCGTAGCGAGGAGACGGCACGCTGTAGTCAGCATCTCTAGTGGCAGTGTTTTTCCCAGTTCTGTACTTCACCCTCGGGGTATGCCCCTAAGGGACGTGTTATTCCTTTTCCGTTCTGCACTTGTACTTTTACTACTTTGGACTTGTACTAGACTTGCACGTTGTGTTAGACCTCTTCTTGCAATAGTTGGTACATTTTTAGTACGTTTGTCCGTTACTTACTTTCCGTCACATATCTCGTTAGACCTATCCGTTAGCCCTTCCGGGTCTCCGGACTCGTGGGCGGCGGTGCGACGGTCGGATCCTTGGTGGGAGCCGGGGACCCGGGCGCCGGGCTGTTACAGCATACCTCTGAAACTGCGGCCAGCGCTAACTCTTCTTCATGAAACATAATGGCCGGGTGCGAGCTTGTGGTGTTATACAGCACCAATCTGGTTTACTGGAAAGTCCTCGTTCACCATTACCTTCAGTAAATCTTGCATGAGGGCTTCTTGATGGACCACTGATCTCTTAATCAATTCCAAAATGGAGATTCTAGCCGGGGTTTTATCTAAATGCTTCAACAAATCATTGCGTCCCTGGGACAGACTCCTCTAGTTGGACCTCTTCTTCTTCTTGGGGTGCCAAAGTCTACTCTTGCTGCTGGGGAAACATCCTATGAAACAGTCTGCCCACTCCCCGAGCTCCATTGTTGCCTCATGGGAATCTCTCGATATTGTGTTGGAGCCGACGAAGTAGAAGCGGGAGGGGAGGAGGTAAGAGGGTTGGTCAGAGAGCATCTGGTGGCGGCATTGGATAGTCATTGCACCGGAGGTTGAGTGGGGATATGGAGAAGAGGGGCTCGACGATTGGGGGTTAATGAAGGGTTTACGGTCGATGGCATGGCGGAGAAAAGGTGTGTTAGCTGATGGGTGTTGTGGGACTGTGGTAGAATGCGACGTGTGGATGGTTGTGGTGGTGCTGGAAAGGTTG
>JACBKR010006224.1:0-13860 GCA_014218235.1 Colocasia esculenta | reverse complement strand
GACGGCACGTTTTATATCGATGTGGATTGGTGTAATTGTATTAGTATAAAGAGGGTCGTTACAGATATTGGTATTAGAGCCCAATAGGTTGAGATTGTACATAAAAAAACTATCACGATGCTATATTTCAAGTATTTATAGAACTAGTCCATGTACATGATGAATAGAAGCAACTAATAATTATTATAGATAGCTAAGAAAATGCATAGGTTTAAGAACTTAGATTCTAATTGAGTTACTTGTTTTACAGGCAATGGCTAGTCGTGGTAGGCGTGGTGTTCAGGCTCAGGAGGATGAGCCGAGGTGTGAGGAGAGGGGCGAGTGGCAAGCCCCAGTGCAGAAGGATCCTCTTGTGCCACCAACACCACCGCCTGTGGACTATGGCATGTTCATGCAAGGCCTAGTTCATGCGATATAGACTTAGGCAGAGACTGAGGTGGGGCTATAGGTGCAGTTGCAGGCTCAAGTTAGTGTTGTTGAGTTGGAGTAGTCTGATTTGTTGTGTGTTTGCTTATGGGTTGCATGTTGTTCCAGACTCATGATCTAGCTCCAGTCCCTCAGGAGTTTGGACATGGTGGTCCGTCCATCATGGAGCATTTCCAAAGGATGGCTCCGCCTTCTGTTAAGGGGGAGAATCAGCCTCTCCTAGTAGAGAGTTGGCTAAGGGAAGTGGAGAAGATCTTTCGTACTATTAGGTGTGCAGAAGAGGATAAAGTGAGCTTAGAGACCAACATGTGTAGACGTGATATTTGGCCCATCTCCGCGTGGTTCATGGCCCAATAAGGCATGTTTGACTGCTTGTTATTGCCTCGGATCCCATGCAGATGTCCACAGCGACTGCCGCTGACTCCATGTTAACGGCAAGGTCCGGGTAGTCGACTCAGGTTGGTGTCCACATGTGTGACGTCTGCATGGGTTGGCGGCAACATCGCTTGCCGTCAACCTGGGTTTACATGGTCTGTGCAACTGTCTGAGATTCTAGCACACTTGCGCCATTGTCTCTCCCATGCAATGCATGGGGCCATTCCCAACAGGCAATGGGCCCCTTGGCACCCCTTGACCCAGTAAAAATCCTACATGGCCCCCTCTCATTGGTTCAAGCCTTAACACATGGATTGCCACATGTTTAAGTGTGTTTCTTCACACTTGAGCATCCTATGCTCCGTAGCTCCGCCCCCACTGCCTATATATGGTACTCCTTGGCCTTCTAAGTGAAGGGGGAGAGGCTGGATGAGCCCATGCCTTGTTGCTGAAGAGAAGAGAGAGAAAGTACACCTAAGCTTCCACCCTTGTCCCTCTCTTCCTCTCAACCTTTGGAGCATCCAGGAGGCTTCACCACGTGCTGAAGGAGTCCACAAAGCAGCCACCAATACTACAAACGAGGGATATCTCCTTCTTCTCCTTCTCTTTCTCCTTCTCTCTCTCTTAATCTTGCATGTTATACACACACACACACACCACACTCTAGCCACATAGTGCACACTCCCAACACACCTAAAAGGGGTTTTCCAAACCAAAAACGGAGGGAAGAAGGGTGGTCATAACATTTGGCCACCCCTCTTCTCAAGCACGCAATCGGTACGGGGCTCACCTTTTGGGTCGTTCTTCTTTGTGTCCGAACATTACTACACTTTCTCAAAGTCTAATAGCTTTCTATTTGTGGCAGGAACACTTCAAACGAGACCATGGAGCTTCCTTACTTTGGCCGGCCGAAGAGAAGAAAGTTGGAGTCCCACCATCCACCGCTGCGCGAGGCTACGTCATCGGCGTGATCATAGTACCTCCTTGGGCACAGGTAAGAAGGCCCTATCGATCACATCCCATTCATTTCTTTGCTGGTTTTCTTTCTTCTCTCTAGTCAACTTGGTCAAACTGAAGTGAAAGAAGTCAACCAGCTACCATCCAACGCCAACGAGGGAGCTCAGACAAGGTTCGGGAACCTCGAGAGCTAGCGCGCATTCGGGGGCGCGGAACGGAGCATCCATAGCTCTTCTTTGGCGATCACGGTGGGACCGGTTTGCTACCATGGTCTTTAGTCTGCACACAGATAGATGGCAAGAGATCCTTCCGTCTACCAGGTAAACATCCACCATTCTTGTCATCTACTTCTTCTCAGCGTCAACATATCTTTCTGTTTACTTCTGTCAGCATCGTCAATCATGCCGTCTACTCTTTTCTGAGGAACTAAACGTCCACTTCTTTGCCGTTTATTTCTCAGAAGCCTGTTTTGGACTATTTTGATTGATTTCTTTTCCTATTTGCTTCCTGTCTGATCTCTAACGGTCCTCAGTCATGGTGGGTCCTTATTTCTCTTTGTTCTAGCCTCCCCACACATTTTTAGGATAGCCCCATTTTGATTCACAACCTTTTATCAGGGGATTCCCTCTCGGGTAAATCGGGTTGGCTTCAAGAAGAACTCTATAAGTCCCTAAATTCCGTGGATTCCCTCACGGTATGAGGCAGGAGGACCTGTCACCTTCCCATTTAGTCCTCCTATTCACCTGGTTTTGAGTGAGGATTGAGAGAACCAGCCTTTACAAGTGTAATTAACACAACTTCAACATCTCAAAATTTTGGGACGTTGTTTGACAACATTGTTTGGTAGAAATCCACATTTCTCCTAATAACATTGTAGTTAATCATCATAACCTCTTAAAATCAAGAGGCTGTGTGCTAATGGACTCTTGGTTGAACTCCGTTAACATGTCTAACAATCTGGCTTTGAATATGATGAAAATATCTATGATGAAATTGTCAGAATGTTTAATTCTAATGTTCAGCCCGAAGAGTTAGTGCAATCCTCCTCTCAGGCGACAATGAGGAAGGTAAGTTTGAGGGTCAACCCCACATATGCCCAAGAAGTTCAAGAAGACCCCCGATTTTCCAAACTCCTCTCTCCGCTATTCTCCCGAGGACATCATTTCAATGCTTTCCAAGCATACTGTCCAGGCATTGGCCTCTCCTTCCTCTCCATCTCCATTCAATGTCTCTTCATCAAGCCCATTCCTAGCCATCACTCCTTCCCGGGTTCCCCATCTCCATCCTTTTCCTCCCACTCCCACTCCTACGCTAACTCCCATTCCAACTCCTCCTTCTATTATCCACCTTATGTCCAACCCCACCCCTTGCTCAATCCGAATCATCTCCCAGTCGGAGAGGAGGGTCTTGTTAGGAGACTCTTAGCTGAGTCATTATCCCTCTCCAAGTCTCATCTCTCCAAAATTACTGCAAGCTCCCCAACGCTTACTTCCCCCGGTTTCAAGGCCCCGAAATACCGCAAGTATGACGGGACCTCGACCCCCAATTCCATCTTGCCAGCTTCACCATGGATTCCCACCGGTGGCTGTATGATCTGGTCCTCTTAGTCCACGTCTTCCAACAATCGTTAGAAAGGGAGGCTTTGAGGTGGTTTACTTCCTTCCTGCACCGCATCTGACCTTGTCAACTTTGACATTGTCTCCGAACGCTTCATCTCCCACTTCTCTTACATGGCCACCCAAGTCCCTACACTTCCCGACTTGGTGGCGGAAAAGATGAGGCCGTATGAAGACTTTGTCACCTTTGCCAACCGTTGAAGATCCATGGCTCAAGGGCCGACCTCCCCATCCCAAAGTCCCAAGCCATAACAATGATAGTCACCAACAGCACCCTTTGCTCCGATCCATATTGATGCTTAGTGAGTTCCCCTCCTTTGCACACCTTTACAACCGAGCTAAGGTGGTCCAAAATCAAGTTAAGGACTCCTCCCTCCCGCCATTCTTCGGAGGGAAGCCTAAGGGACGCAAGGCCCCCGCGGCACCACCAACGAGTGGTGATCGTCGATGAGTTCATTAATGTCTGCTATCAGCCACTGAAGCCTCCTAACAAACCATCCATCCCACCTCCGATCCTCACCAATTCCTGTTACAGCCCTCTATGCCCCATTCAACTATTCCTCCATTTTATGCTATACTCACCCCGGTCCCAAGAGACCTTACTATCCTGCTCCCCAGAATCCCATGGGGACATTTTTCTTCGCCCTCATGTCTTGCGATGCTATCCAACTTCCCCCACAAAAGGAAGTGTGCATCCGAGGGCTGATACCTCAGTATTGTCCCTATCATAGGGCTCCCGATCATGAAATCCACATTGCTTCACTTTTCGTGATTGGGTGTACGACATGAACAATCAGGATAGGATCAATTGGGATGATGTTAAGATCGCCATTTCCAAGTCTAGGTACACGGAAAGGGACGTAGGTATTGTCCCAACCCTCTCCCCAACTACCAAAACACAACAACCCATCCTCCTCCAAGTCCCAAGAAAAGGTCAACATCATGACACATCCAGAACCCCTGGTTGTGAGGAAGAACAACGTTGGGGGGTAGAAGGTTTTGAAGAATGGTACCCGTGTCTTTTCGTAGAGTCCCAAGAACCTTCCACTGCTATAGAGCCACCTGTTAAGGAGAAAGGGCATGAAGCCAAAGAACCAGCCAAGCTAGGGGCATCCAATCATTTGTCAACTCAAACCATCTCCCGAATTTCCAAGTCACCCAATCAAGTTGCCAAGTCCCTGCAAATCCGGATCATTTTGTCACCTATCTTAAGAGCAGCTTTGCAGACCCCCAATCCTCTCCTGCTAGAACTTGAATATCGAGACCTACGGGATGTGGGGCCATTGTTCCTTGGCAATCTGCTAAAGGTTTCTTAAGGTTGTTCTTCCCACTCGCCGCAGAAGACCAAGCCAATTTTTCTCAGGCTAAGGTGCCATGTTAGCTTACTTGCAAAGCTTGCACCCAGCTCATTCCCTGCATTGCTTGTCCCCTTCCTCTGATAAATCCAACTTCCTAACTGTTCCTCGACTCCCTCAAATGTCATTCATGTTCAACCCTTTCAATAAGGACTCGAAGTGATTTGTTCTCTACTCAGATCCTCACAGTTGGCTTATCATTCAGGGACAGGGGCAACCCTTTCATTCCAGCTGGATCCATCTACCTCCTTTTCAAATAGGGCACTTTCAGGGGCACACTAGCTACTTTGTTATGTGTATTAGCTTTGCTTCAAGGGGGATACCATTCTTGTATGGTTCGTGTTTATTCTTATACCAATTTCATGTCGAGCCATCTTCAAATATCGGGTGCAATCCAGCTCGGGTTTAGGGCACACCATTTAGCTCCTCACATTCCTTTCTCAAGGGCAATCTCCATTGGTCATGAGAACTTCATCCCTGTCTCTATCAAGCTTAAATCCTTTCTTTATGCTTGAGGGAGACCCCACTTCACTCACTCTTCCTAAGCCTCCGACTTGTTGGAGCTCACTCCTTTCCAATGTTCACCCGATCACAAGGGGCACGCCTTCCTCCCATGGACCATGTTGTTCAGTGTGTGCTCCCTCATTCTTCCATTATTGTACATTCCTTACCTAACCTTACTCAATTCACATCTATCGCCATCAAATTCTTTCTTCTTGTCTTCCATCTCACCCCTCACCATTATCATCTAAGGTGGTGCTTACGACAAGATAAATATTGGTTTGCAGGTACCTCCTTGAGAGCGACTCATCACCGAGGCCATTCTACTACATAAGGCTCATCTTCGACAATAGCTAGAAGGCCCAGGTGAGATCTCTACCCAGGGCATTCCACTCAGGATGTTCCCCACTCATTGTACATACCATTTTAGAATTGTTCAATTCAATTTTAATTTTCTCAAATTTTTTACACAAAAAAAACAAAATAAAAAAATAAAAAAATAAAAAAAATAATAAGAAAAAATCACAAAAATGGTGTAATATTGTGTACATATTTTAAAAATATCCTTAAAAAAAAGATGGTCAAATAGATTGGCAACTTTCATGCATCTCACGTTGCTGTTAAGGAGTAAGAGGCACTAGAGTGAGCCAAGGACTTTGGTCTAGCAAAGTCATGGAGATTTCTGTCAGGCATCACAACCAAGCTTTAGAGAACGAATCAACATCAACACACCACACATCTTTAAAATTTTGAGTTGTCACTCCAAGACAGTTATTTGTCCCAAGACACAACAAAGGTACAATCCTCTTTCTTCTTCCACTCGACTGATCAAGACACTTAGCACCCTTAACTGTTGGGCTTAGCAGTCAGACAAGTTCCCCTAAGGTGAGACTAAGACACCAGAGCACGTGAAGAGGCAGTCTCCCGCAGGTAAACAAAAGAAGGAACAAAGAAGAATCAATCAAAAGAAAAGAAAAGAATAAGAGTCTGGTCGTGATCGTGCCTGGAATATAAAATCCCTCCGTTCAAAGTCAAAGTCAAAGTCAAATGCTATATGCTTGAGCTTTTCCCTAGCTGATTGCGGTAGGGCAACGGGTGCTCGGCAAACTGGGATCCACGAAACACCTCACCTTGAGCCCACTAAGCACACATGGCCAGGTTCTCTCATCCAATCAGCACCTTGAAAAAGTGTAGGGGCAAACAATGTCAAAAATTAGATAGTCTGAAATCACCTGAAGGGGCATGTTGTCAAGACTCTCAGCTCATCAATTTAACGATTTTGTTGATCCTCTCGTGAAGTTTATCTGTCACGGCCCCGACGCGGAATATCGGAGCGCGAAGGCAGTTGCAAGAAAAGGGTAAGAGCGAGTACTAGACATCAAACCATTGCACTTGAATAATACTAAAGCAAATATTTCTCATTGATAACTTTTCAAATGTCTAGTTACAACCACTAATATCAGAGCCATTCTATAGGGCCCAATTACATTGCAATTAAAGGAAATAACTCACTACACTCTAAGATAACATAATGACTCGAGGGTACTCCTGGCTTCACTCTGGTCATTCCCTTCCTCGTGAGTGTATGTGTCATCTTAGGTCTCACCTGAGAACACAACATCAAATAACGTAGGGTGAGCGATAACGCCCAGTAGGACTTAAATCTCAGGCTCAAGCAGGCTTTAAATAATTAACGCATTAATGGCAGAGTATCTAAAGATAGCAGTACAAGAGAGTCAAAATATAGCAAGAGATAGCACACATGTAACAATAGCACAATAGCACGAGATCGAGTATAGTTTCCCAAATAGCACAAGTATCGAATATAGCACGAATAGCAGGATGGCCATAGCACAACTAGCACCAGTATGGTAATAGCACGACGAGTATAGCACTTGTTTGTCATTCTAGACATCGAGAGAGTATAGCACGTTTGTGTTTTGATTGTCATATAGATAGTCGAGATAGATAGCACTTGAGTGTAATGCCAAACACTCTGATCATTTAACTCCCATGAGCACTAGCACTTTCGGGCGCACATCCCAGGACCAGATCGGGCCCTTTATATATTGCCAGGCATTGGTTATATTGTTTATCTTTAGACAACAGTCAATGGCCAATATAGAGTACAAGAAGTAGATGAGAGCACTAGATGAATATACAGAAAGTAAAGTGATCGTGAATAGACAAGCGAGTAGAGTACAGATGAGAGCTAGTGGTTATTGCACGTAATGCGACGAGTAAGCAGGCGATAGTAACAGTTGCACAACACGCGCACGTCGTATCGGCAGTCAGGTGGAATTCACGATCTCCCGTGCCATGTTATGCACAAGTCCAGAGGTTCGACGTGATTCAAGGTAAGAGCGAACTTCTAATAGCCGTTTGGATCATATCGATCCCTAAAGGTGTAATGGGTGTAGGGTACAACCGGCTCGTCGACCATGTGGGAATCCATGATCAGAGGAGACTTACGGAGGCCTTGTGCAAGAGTTCACTAGTCGGCGAAAGGAATATCCGACGGAGAGTTCACCACAAGCCAAGTAAAGTGTGTATATAAAACAGGTGCTCGACGTTCTAGAGGAATTCTAGAACAGTGGAGCGTCGATATCGGTATAAACCCACGCAAGAAATGAATAAAGTCCTTCAAAATAGGGCAAGTAAATACTTCATTGCAATAAATTACCAGATACATTATGAGATACTTATGCCAGATTTCAGTCATATAGGATGGCCTGTGTGTGCATGTGTAAGAGAAATCATAGCTAAAAATAAGTCGTGAATATGTATTTTAAATCATTCAATGTTAGTTTTTTTTAAAAAAAGAAAGTTTTTACTGGGGGTATAACTGTAAAAAAATAAGTTGTAGAACATGAAAAATCAAGAACTAAAGATATGCTCGATGGAAAAATATGAAACATGAGGGTTTCGTTCCTGATAGATGAGACATCCTACAGAAAAAGTTTCATCTCTTATGCTTGTGAGAATGCCTACCTTTGACTCAATTTATCTTCTAGGGCTTAGAACTCCAAGAACGAGGAAGAAGCTTCAAGAACTCCTTTCCCCACGAGATCCTATCCTCCTGGCCTCTTCTCCACGTCAACAACCTTGGCAACGAGCTAGGGTCGGCCAAGAGGGTTTAAGAGGTGTATTTATGTAACACAAGTTCCTATTCCTACTACTACTCAAATTCCTCTTAATCCGAGATTTCCTAACTCCACCTTTCCTCTCTTGCTTTCTAATCCCTAATTGGGTTAGGATAGTATCTAAATTCGTGCTAGACTATATGGGGTAGGTTTAGGAATCCAATTCCAACTCTAATTATCACTTTTATTGCTTTAATAACCCCTTCCAATTATGATTTAATTAAACTCCGAATTTATGGTATTTTTTTATTCTCCCCTTGCAAATTCATATTTTTGACCCAATAAATTCTAGAGGATCCATTAAGCAAAGCCCATTACTCTTTTCCATTTAATGAGTTTTATTTAATGCTCTTTTCGTTTAAATATCCTTTAGCTAGGTTTTAATTCTTTATTTAATTTTTATTTTTTTTGCAAAAATTCAGGTTGCTACATCTCCCCCTCTTAAAAGAATTTGGTCCCCAAATTCATATGACCTTATAGGAGAGAATGACTTACCGAATAGATCAGGGTAGTTGCGTCTGATAATTCCTTCTGGTTCCCATGCGGCTTTCCACTCCGCGGTTATTCCATAAGACCTTTACCACGTGAATAGGACGATTTCTGAGTTGTTGTACCTTCGGTCCAATATCTTGATCGGCTTCTCTTCATACGTCATGTCCTTGTTTAACACCGATCATCATGGCGAATGACATGTGTAGGATCGTACACATACTTCTAAGCATGGAGACATGGAAGACATTGTGCACACTTGCCAAGGTAGGCGGCAAGGCCAGTCTGTAAGCAACTTCACCAATCCTTTCAAGTACTTCGAAAGGACCAATGAATCTTGGACTAAGTTTCCCTTTCACTCTGAATCTTTGGATACCACGGGTAGGGGATACTTTCAATAGCACATGATCTCCTATTGAAATTCCAGATCCCGTCTTCTCTTATCAGCATAGCTCTTCTGTCTAGACTGAGCAATCTTGAGTCGATCTCGTATCATCTGTATATCCCGGGTTGTACTTTGTACCATGTCAAGTCCTAACCATTGTTGTTCTCCTACTTCATTCCAGCACACAGGAGATCTACAATCCTGCCATAAAGTGCTTCAAATGGTGTCATTTAATACTCGCCTGGTAACTGTTGTTATAGGCGAACTCAGTCAAGGGTAAGTGTTCATTCCATGACCCATGAAATCTATAATGCAGGCTCTTAACATGTCTTCTACAATTTGATTTGTCCTCTCAGTTTGCCATCAGTCTGCGGTGAAAGGCAGTACTAAAATTAAGCTTCGTACCAAGGGCAGTTGTAGACCTTTCCAAAAATGAAGGTGAACCTTGGATCTCGATCTGAGATAATAGATGACGGAATACCGTGCAACCGCACGATCTCCTTGACATATAATGCAGCTAGCACCTCCACAGACCATGTACTTTTATGGGTAAGAAGTGTGCAGATTTGGTCAACCGGTCAACGATGACCCATATGGCGTCAAGTCCACCACGAGTTCTGGGTAAACCCATGATGAAGTCCATGCCAATGCTTTCCCACTTCCATTCTAGGATATCTAGCAGTCTGAGTACACTGGCAGGGCGCAGGTGTTCCGCTTTTACTTGCTGACATGTGAGGCAATGAGCTACATGCTCGGCTACTTCCCTCTTCATATTCGGCCACCAAAATGTTCTTTTCATGTCTTGATACATTTTGGTACCTCCGGATGAATAGTGTACTTAGTTTGATGAGCTTCATCCATTAGTTTCCTTTTTAGGGCTTCGTTGTGGGACACAAGTTCTTCCTTGGAATACTAACCTTCCATCTTCAGTCATGGCAAAATCTGGTCTGTCCGCTAAGCTTTCCTTGACACGAACCAAGAATGGATCATTGTCCTGTTGCATCTTGATTTCCTCCAGCAGATCGGATTGGATTTGAGATTGGCAATCAAAACATGATCATCCCTATGTTCAATATTTAAGTCTAGCCTCGCGAATTGTTCAAGTAATTGCATCTCGCCAAGGACTAGACTTGAGATAGATGCCATTGGCTTTCTACTAAGAGCATCAGCCACGGCGTTTCCCTTACCTGGATGGTACTGGATGTTGAAATCGAAGTCCTTTAGATATTCCAACCATCTTCTCTGCCTCATGTTGAGTTCTTTCTGGGAGAATAGGTACTTTAGACTTTTATGATCTGAATAGACAGTGAATTGCTCGTATAGATAGTGTCTCCAAATCTTCAAGGCGAAGACCACATCAGCCAGCTCGAGATCATGTACAGGGTAGTTGACTTCATGTGTCTTCAGTTGTCTTGAAGAATAGGCGATGACCTTCTCCTTTTGCATGATACACATCCTAGCCCGATACCTGAGGCATCGGTGTAGACAGAGAAACCTTCTCCCTCTATTGGCAGAGCGAGAAACGGTGCTGAGGTAAGACAATTCTTGAGAGTTTGGAAACTCTTCTCACACTCTTTACTCCAGGAGTAGGGATTCTCCTTTCGTGTCAGACGCGTGAGTGGTACGGCGATCCTAGAGAAGTCCTTTATGAACCGCCTGTAGTATCCAGCCAGTCCTAAGAAGCTTCTAATTCTGTGACATTGGTTGGTCTCTCCCAGTTGAGTATAGCTTCGACTTTGGAAAGATCAACAGAGATGCCGTCCTTTGATATGACATGGCCCAAAAAGACACTTCTTCGAGCCAGAACTCACACTTGCTTAATTTTGCATATAGTTTATTGTCTCGTAAGACTTGCAGTGCGGTCCTCAAGTGTTCTTCATGATCTTCCTTGGTCTTTGAATATATGAGGATATCGTCGATGAAGACGACCACAAATTTGTCAAGGTATGGCCGATATATGTTGTTCATGAGTTGCATAAAGGCTGCAGGAGCATTGGTTAGACCAAAAGGCATAACAACAAATTCGTAATGTCCATACCTACTCCTGAAGGCCGTTTTGAAGATATCGTCATCCTTGATCCTCATTTGATGAAACGGATCGAAGGTCGATCTTGGAGAAGTATTGGGCTCCAGATATCTGGTCGAATAGTTCATCGATCCTAGGCAATGGGTACTTGTTCTTGATGGTAATTGGTGAGCTGACGATAGTCGATGCATAGTCTCATCGACTCATCCTTCTTCTTGACGAATAGACAGGTGCTCCCCAAGGGGAGGTACTTGGTCTGATGAACCCTTCTCTAGCAGCTCCATCAGTTGTGCCTTCAATTCCTTCAGCTCGGCAGGTGACATCCGGTATGGTTGACGTGATAACGGTGCAGCTCCAGGAGTCAACTCAATGGCGAAGTTGACGTCACGATTCAGGGGGAACTCCGGGTAAGTCTTCAGGGAATACATCTGGGTAGTCTTGGACTATGTGGATGTCTTCTATTTTTGAACCCTTCTTTCGACTATGACGGCCGCAAGGAAAGCAAAACATCCTTTCCTTATCATGTTATGGGCTTTTAAGGCAGAGACTAGAGACATCCGCTTCTTATGTCTAATCCCAGTGAATGCTAATTTAGGAAAATCACTAAACGTTACCCTTCCTTTCTTACAATCGACGCTTGCCCCATAAGTGGACAACCATTCGGCTCCCAATATGACATCATACCCTTCCATGGACATACATACCAGGTTGGCCTTGAGGTTATGGTCTCCGATCATTGCATCGGCAGATGGAAAGTATTGGTTTAGTTTCTCTCTCCCCAAGGGTGTTGTGACAGAGAATTCACCACCCATGGTTGTAGGTTTTGCAGTCAGGGTATCAGCAAAGTGTTGAGATATGAATGAATGAGTAGCTCCAGTATCAAATAACACAAATGCTGGCAAAGAAAAGACTTGTAGGGTACCTTCTACCACGCCACCTTCCTCATGGTTTCTTCATTGTGCAGGGCTTGCAGCCTGCCTGTTTCTTAGGATAGCAGTGCGCTTCTCATTTTCTTTCAGCATCGGGCACTCAGGTATGCGATGCTCGCGACTTCCGCAGCGCAGACACGCTCCGGATTTTCTCCAGCACTCCTCAGCGGTGTGACCAGGTTTGTCACAGTGTTTGCAGTGGCTCTTTGTTGGGTGTTGGGGATGAAGACCTTGGGTTTCCTATCCTGGCTGGATCCTTTAGTTGGGTGGAAAGGGCGCTTTTTGCCGTTGGTCGGCTTGGCAGATGCTGGTCCCGATGTCATTTCTTTCTTTACGAACTTCCCCTTGATACGGTCGGTGAAGTCCGTCGCATCTTCTAGCAGCTGAGCCCTCTTTACCATCTCGGCGTAGGTCGGGATGTCGAACGGTGCGAGTTGAGTGATGTACTGAGGCTTAAGGCCATTTAGAAAGCGCTTAGCCTTCATCCTCTCGGTGTTCACCAGATGTACAACATATTTTGCCAGTCTAGAAAATTGGGCTTCGTATTCTGCTACTGTCAGGCTTCGTTGTTTAAGAGCAGCGAATTCAACAGCTTTCTTTTCCTGTACTCGTTCAGAGAAGTACTTAGCATTATAAGCTTCCTTAAATTCGGCCCAAGTAAATTGGCCGTAGATTTTGTGGCTTCCACGGACTCCCCCCATGCGGGGCATCCTTCTCTAGTTGGAATGTCGCTAATAGGAGTTTGTTTCCGTCCGCACATTGCATTACACGGAAGATCCTTTCAATTCCTTTAGCCAGTGCTCGCTTCGTCTGGATCCATAGACCACTGAACCTAGGCGGGTTCAGACCCCTGAATTGCGATGCAGCTCGCCTGCACCTGGTTGGTTCCCTCCGCGGTTACCACCACCTTGTTGGGTGGCTTGTATTATGGCACGAGTCAGTTCCTGGAGGGACTGTTGCATGCCTCTCATCTGGGCACGTTCCGCAGTCATTGTAGCTGTTTAGTTCCTACAAAATAGTTTGATAGTTATAATACTGATTAAAAGTTTAATTTGTGCGTGTGTGAGTTTATTTTAGCTGATTACCCATGATTCTACCCACATCTCATAGGTAGGATTACTGACTCTTAGTCGAGGCTAGTCAACCTAGATCACCTATACTTAGAATAACCTAGGCTCTGATACCACAAAACTGTCACGCCCCGACGCGGAATATCGGAGCGCGAAGGCAGTTGCAAGAAAAGGGTATAGAGCTAGTACTAGACATCAAACCACTGCACATTGAATAATACTAAAGCAAATCTTTCTCATTGATAACTTTTCAAATGTCTAGTTACAACCACTAATATTAGAGCCATTCACAAAGCAAATCTTTCTCATTGATAACTTTCATCAAAAACCTGTGAACGCGACATGGGCCAATGAGGATTGCGACGGGGTAGGCAGATCGCGACATGGGTACTGTCGCGACGGCCTTGTGAACGCGACAGAGAGGGAAAGGGTCGCGACAGGACTTGCGAATCAGGTACTGGAAACGCGACGGCTTACTTGTCGCCTTCTTGGTCGCGATAGGTAGGCTGTCGCAATCGGACCCCAGAAGGCGGATCGGGATGACTCTGACAGGAGTCAGACTAGACATTGGATTGCGGACCAGAACAT
>JACBKR010006223.1:0-13881 GCA_014218235.1 Colocasia esculenta | reverse complement strand
CACATGTTCTAAGGGTAACATATAGTAAATGTAGATAGTTGATGGTGAAGGCAGCGGTTGCAGCTGATGTAGCGCCAGATGAGGTAACTCGAATCCTGCACTCAGAAATCATTAGCCAAGATAACACATATCATGGAATAACACATTTATAACATGGAGCATGGATAAAGTAGTTAAAACAAACACACAACTTAAATTTTTTTTTTTTTTAAACCATGAGGATGAGTGATCTCTGGCCGGCCGAGAGTTGGAGTTTCGAGATGGGAGGAACTAACGATTGGAAGAATTGGCTTGATCTGGCGCGAAGAGGTGCAATGCGCTTGCCATGTGCAGCACCATCATGAATTTTTTGGATTTTTTAAGGTTTTTAAAATTTTTGAATTTTGAAAATATTTGAGTTTTTGTGGATTTTTGAAAATATTTGGATTTTTTTTTGGAATTTGGAAATATTTAGATTTTTATGGGACTTTTTGAAAATATTCAATTTTTTTTGGACTTTCGAAAGTATTTGATTTTTTTTATTTTGGAATATTGCCATGTCGTGGCAGCATCAGGTTATAAAAATTGACTGGCGAGGGTCCTTGAACGCGCGACATTGTTGACTGTGCACTCTCGTTGTTCAAAGTTCATTGCACAAGTCAATATGCGCACTTCCTCTAAACTGTCTCACAAAATTAAATAGCAAATATGAACTCATACAGTGGTGAGAACAGGTCATATCCATGGAGAGGTTGAATAAAGCTTGAATTAAAACTACTTCGACTTGAAATCTCTATCGACAATGCATTAAAAGTGAATGTGTAAACAACACCGATCAAATCCCGCACAATCTTGACAGATCAAACTTAATGAATAACAAGTGGAATTGAAATGAACATAGAATTGATATCAATGTACCCTCACAGCTCGAGGGATCGAACCGGTAGACAGAAATCTGAATTAGAAATTAAACTAAGATTGCGAAAGTATGCACTCGAATTCTAACTCCACAAAAAATAGATCACTACCTTCACAGCTCTGTAATCGTAATCGACAGAAACTTCAGAAAGAATTGACAGAAGAAACAAACATTTAGACCACAGTAACCACCAGATGCTCCTCTTGCTCAACCAACAACAGGAAGAACACTTGATTTCTTCATACTACACTCAGCATTCTCACATCAATCTCCCGGACAACCAACCGAAGAAAGAAGACATCAACACGGAAGAAATAGACAATTAATTGCGAAAGAAATGAACAAGCCACTGGATCGAACTCTTCTCTCAACAGCTCTCCAGCACAACAGAAGAAAGAAATTTAATTCATCTACTTCTCAACAGCTCTCACAACAGAACAAAGAAGAAGTAAAGAAATATTTGATTCCCCCATAATACTGAACTAAAACCCCAAAATACCAACAGCAAGAACAGAAGAAACGAGAGCCCCGGATTCCCTTACAGCAGCAAGGAAGAGACCCCACAAAATTGCAGTCACCTTCCGGATGAACAAGGAAATCGTCTGGATCGCCCTTCTCCCCTCACGAATGCTGACAAACTCACAAATACCGAACTACACAGATCTGCACAGAAGAGCACCCAAACATCTCTAACAATTACTGAACAGACACAACATCAAACTATCTCCTCCGGAAGAACAGAACAATCTCAGAGAGCAGAACCATCTCTAAAATCCAAAACAAAAAAATACAGCAAAAGTAGAAAACACAAATGGCACTGGATCAAAGTTTAAACACAGTAGAAAATAGAAACTAAATGCAGAAGAAACAGATAGAACAAGCTCCACTGGATCGAACCTTCAAATGCTCAAATTCCTCACAGATGAAAAGAAATTACAGAAAATAATGCTAGAGAAACCCCCACCCAACCATCTGAACTTTGGAAGAACAGAAAGACTAAGAAAATTCTAAAAGTCGAACCCCAAGAACACTGGAAGAACAGAAAGAAAAACTAAATTCCTAAAAACTCCACCCCGCCAAGCTCTGATCTCCGGAAGAATAGAACAGAAACTAATAAATCCTAAAAATCGAACAACCCCCCCCCCCCCCCTAAGAACTAAATACAGAAAAAAACTAAAATCCCCCACACTCTGCTGAAAGAAGAAAAATACAGGGAAAATTGCAACTAAAAAAATCCTAAAATTTCACCGCGGCCAGCCAACACTGGGAAGAGGACCTGAGGTCCTTATATAGGCACCAGGCCTCTGCACATCTCCGCCTCTACCGCTGCGCATGAACCCAGCTCTGGCCGCCCCAGTCTCCACCTCAGCAGCACACCTGGCCGCAATCGCACATCAGGAGCCACATCAGCTGGCCTTGCATCGCCAGCCAGCTCACCTGCATCGCCGCGCACAGCACCAGGCGCCTTCAGCCCTGGCCGCAGCTTCCCGCCATCTGCACACCACCCAGCCACCTGCCGTACCACACCTCCATCGCTACCCAGCCACACCGGGCAGATCACCAACCGCCTGGGCCGCTGCGCCCCACCCCAGCCGCTGCACCTCCAGCGCACCCAGCCCAGCCATTCGCCATATACCCATCTGCACCAGCCTCTTCCCAGCTCACCCCAGATCTGGCCGCCTTCACCAGCTTCTAGCTGCTTCCTCTGGAGCACCAAATCACCAGAGCACACCGACCCAGATGCTTCTATCGGCTTCCACACACACCGACACCAAGACTTGCACAAACTGATGGAGAAGAAAGGAAAAAGAGTTAGGCAGGGGTATGTGGCCAGTTTTGGTTGGATGAAAGAAAAGTAGTGGTGCATTGCACCATGGCGAATAGATTTTAGGGAGAGTGTTTATTTAATTAAAATCTAATTTATTTAAAAACTAATATTTGTAAGAATTAGAAAATCTAATATTATTTATGTACATGTATAAAAGTGAGAACACTTTTAGTCAAACTAAAAAAACAAGCATTGACTTTATTCATGAACATTTAACTATGTGTTCTATCCAAAATTTTAACTAAAATGCTCAAAATATATTTAGGAATGAAATGAAAATTAAAATTAAATTGCACATTATTTATCGACAAAGATTGTCTAAAATTAACTAATGTATGAAATTTAACACGAAAAATTTAGTAGTTATCACTCCTCCCTACTTGAACATTGCTAGTCCCTTAGCAATAAAAATTACTCAAAATGTAGGACTAGAAATGTAATATCTCATGCTAACCACCATCATGTAAAAGATTAATGTAGAGATATGTCTTTCCTAATTGTAAGGGCTTATGGCGAGAAATTAGTGCACGAGTGATAGAACACTTAAGAGTTCACATCAGCCCTTCTGAAACTCCTTTGTTTCAGCTAGTATTTGAGATTAGATTGATTCGATGGAGAAGAAAAGAATTGTGGAGTAAGATCCTTACTCAGTCAGATTGGGTTGTTTCTCTCAGTTCCATCCTGCCCATCTTCCTTGAGGATTATTTTGTTCTGAGTTAGGACTTTGCCTCTTTATTTGCACTTTGTGCACTCAGAATTTTTCTTTCTTTTTCATCCATAATGCTGCACAACCCATCACTTTTCAAGAGTAGCGAGTCCAACTTTACTCAGATCCGGGGTTTTTTCATGGATATTTTTTTTGCTTTTGTTTTGCTTTTTTTTTTGCTTTTCTTTTTTTTCTTTTCCTCTTTACGAAGGATGAACAGTCAGGTTCCTTGATCACATGCCTTCACTTCTTCGCAATTCACTTAAGGGGAAGGGAGAAAACCAATCACCTCTCTCCTACTAGCCTTGACAAATTTGCTACATTCAGGTTCAGCTAGTCTAAGTGGCTGTGTAGTGTGTGTATGAAAACTTCTTGCCATAAATCCTTACATAAGGTAGACAAGAAGTACATGTAATCCTTTACTAGAGGCTACCTAACATGGATGTTTGCAAGGAATGTGACAACTACAAAATTTTAATGGTTAAAGATCAGACACATAGTCTGGGATGCGCAAAGCCAGCATTTTTATTTCAAAGATGAAACATTGTGAAATTTTTATTTGCATATGTACAAGCTCAAGAAAAAGAATGAAGCAATGTTTCGGTGATGAGGACTATGAATGCATGCTTATTCTACCTCTCCCCCCTACTTATTTACAGGAAAAGAAGTAAGACAGAGAATTACCTGATGAAGGAAATCTGTACACTTGGGTTGCCTCCCAAGAAGCGCTAAGTTTATCGTCTTCAGCCAGACGCAATTAGGCTTCATTTGGCTCAGCTAGCTTGGTAGAATCAATTTTTACAGAAGATGGGCTTTCAAAGAAATGTTTTAACCTCTGCCCATTAACAGTGAATGATTGTCCCGTTTTAGGGTCAAGAATGATGACAGCACCATTGTCGTAAGCTTTGACAACATGTAAGGACCATCCCATCGGGACTTCAATTTTCCCGGAAACAGACGAAGTCTAGAATTAACAACCAAACCTTATCATGCACTTGAAAAGTTTTTCTATGAATGTGTTTATCATGGAATGCTTTGGCCTTGGCTTTATAAATCTTGGAACTTTCATAGGCTTCGTTTCTGAGCTCTTCTAGTTCATTCAGATGCAGGGTCCTTTGTTGACCAGCTTGGGCTAAATCAAGATTTACCTGTTTGATAGCCCATAGGCTCTATGCTCAAGTTCTACTGCAGATGACAAGATTTTCCAAAGACAAGCCGGTAAGGGGACATTCCAATGGGAGTTTTGAAAGCAGTTCGGTAGGCCCACAATGCATCATCTAACCTTTCTGACCAGTCTTTCCTATCAGGCCTAACCGACTTCTGAAGAATGTTTTTAATCTCCTGTTTGATACTTCCACTTGGCCACTGGTTTGCGGATGGTAAGGTGTTGCTAGCTTATGGTGATCCCATACTTCCTTAGGAGGGTCCTAAACTGAGTGTTAATGAAATGAGGTCCTCCATCACTAATGATTGCTTGGGCCACCCAAATCTAGAAAAGATGTTTTTCTGAACAAATTTGATAACCACCTTATGATCATTGGTCTTTGTGGCAATGGCCTCTATCCATTTGGACACATAATCAACAGCAACTAGAATGTACGTGTATCCAAAGGACGGTGGAAAAGGTCCCATAATCTATTCCCCATACATCAAAAATTTCTACAACCAAAATGGGGTTAAGAGGCATCATGTCCTTCTTAGAAATATTTCCCATGGTTTGACATCTAGGACATGCCTTACAAAATTGGTGGGCATCCTTAAACAATGTGGGCCAGTAGAAACCAGAGTCTAAGACCTTAGCAGCGGTCTTCTTTCCTGAAAAATGCCCTCCACAAGCAAGAGAATGGCAAAACTTGAGGACACTTTGATGCTCACTCTCAGGGACACATCTTCTTATCACTTGGTCTGGTCCTATGAAAAATAGCTCCGGGTCCTCCCAAATAAAATACTTGTCCCTAGCAAAGATCTCTCTCTCTCTTTCATTTTTGGTCCAATCTCCAGGTACTCGTCCAATGACTTTGTAATTCACAATGTGAGCATACCATGGAGATGAAATATTGGAGACAGCTAAAATGTGCTCATCTGGGAAAGCATCTCTAATAGGCATAGAGTCTGGGGCAACTATTCTGGACAAATGGTCAGCTACCACATTCTTGGACCCTTTCTTATCATGAATTTCCAGATCAAACTCCTGTAACAAAGGATCCATCTGATCAACCTAGGCTTGGCATCCTTTTTGGCAAGCAAATGCCTCAAGGCAGCATGGTCAGTGAAAACAATGATTTTGGCTCCTAAAGGTAGGATCTGAACTTCTCTAAGGCAAAGACAACAGCTAGGAGCTCTTTCTCAGTGGTTGTGTATCGAATCGAATGGGTCATTCAATGTTCTGCTTGCATAATAAATCACCACAGATCCTTTATCAGTTTTCTGACCCAAAATGGCACCTACATAAGTCTGAAGCATCACACATTATCTCAAATGGTAATGACCAGTCTGGAGATTGTAGAATTGGAGCTTTGGTCAAAATGTCTTTTAAGTCCTCAAAAGATTTATGACAAGCTTCGTCAAAAATGAAAGGAGTGTCTTTCAACAAAGAAGTCAATGGCCTTGCAATTTTGGAAAAGTCTTTGATGAACCTCCTATAGAATCCAGCATGACCAAGGAAGGATCGAATTTGTTTGACAGAGTTGGGAGGAGGCAATTCGGAAATGAGATTTACCTTGGCTTTATCTACCTCTATCCCTCTCTCTGAGACAATATGCCCTAAGACAATCCCCTCCTTAACCATGAAGTGGCTCTTTTCCCAACTTAAGACAAGATTGGCATTAATGCATCTTTTGAGCACTTCGTCAAATGGTCGAGGCACGAATCAAAGTCATTTCCAAACACAGAGAAATCATCCATAAAGACTTCTAAGTAATCCCCAACCATGTCTGAGAAAATAGACAGCATGCAACGTTGAAAAGTTGCGGGGCATTGCACAGCCCGAAGGGCATGCGTCTAAAGGCAAAGGTTCCAAATGGACATGTGAAAGTGGTCTTTTCTTGGTCCTCAGGGTGAATAGCCACTTGGTTATACCCTGAATATCCATCAAGGAAGCAAAAGAATTTTTGGCCTGCAAGTTTCTCTAAGATTTGGTCAATGAAAGGCAAGGGGAAATGGTCTTTCTTGGTCATCGCATTCAATTTGCGATAGTCAATGCACACTCTCCATCCTGTAGCCAGCCTAGTGGGAATCTCACCCTTTTCAGTTTGAATCACAGTTAGTCCTGACTTTTTAGGCACAACTTGAGTTGGACTAACCCACTGGCTATCAGAGATGGGATAAATGAATTCAGCATCTAGCCATTTGACAATCTCCTTTTTAACAACTTCTTTCATGTTGGGATTAAGCCTTCTTTGCATTTCTATTGAACTTTTGGCATTCTCTTCTAAGTATATGCGATGTGTGCACACTGAAGGACTTATCCCTCTCAAATCATCAATTGTCCAACCTATAGCTTTCTTATGACTCTTCAAAACTTCAATCAATTTCTTCTCCTGCCCTTCTTCAAGATCACTAGCAATTATGACGGGCCATGTCTCATTCTCTCCTAAAAGATGTACTTTAAATTAGCAGGGAGTGGTTTTAGCTCAACCTTAGGAGGACACTCAAATGAAATGATGGATCATTATTATGCAACTGGAATGAAATGTATTGTCCTTCCTCTCCCTCAACCCTAGAGCACAGGGTTGGTCTACCATTTCTTCCACGCAAGATTCTTCCAAGGTATCTACCACTAGACAACTTTCTCCTTGGTCATGGTGCCTAGATGCCCTAAAAATGTTGATACTAACCCGCCTATCTCCAAATGATATATCCATCATCCCGGTAGCACAGTCAATATTGGCTCTAGCTGTGGCCAAAAAAGGTCTACCAAGGATAATGGTGGACTGAGTTCAATCTTGAGGAGTGTTCATGTCCAAATGATGAAATCGGCGGGAAGTAACAATCATTGATTTTCACAATACATCTTCAACTAAGCCTTTAGGAGTGTGACAGAACGATCGGCTAGTTGAAGGACAACAGAAGTGGGTTTCAACTCTCCTAGCTTGAATTTCTCAAAAATGGCAGAAGGTAGGAGATTGACACTGGCTCCCAAATCTAAAAGGCCGCTCTCAAAAGTGACTCCACCGATGGTGCAAGGAATTAGTGGAGTGCCTGGATCTTTGAGCTTTTTAGGGAGTTGGTTTAAGACAATGGTACTCACAATTTCTGGAAGAATTATTGTTTCAGTTTTTTTCTCACTTCTCGTTTTGGAGTACACATTTCTTTTAGAATTTGGCATAAGCAGGCACATGCTTGATGGCATCAAGCAGAGGAATGTTGATGTGAACTTGTTTAATAGTTCCAAGAGTTCTTCATTACCAGTGGATTTGTTTTTGGATTTTGGTTTAAAGCTTCAGGAAAAGGACTCTTGGAATGTAACAGCTTGGGTCTTCACTCATCTTGGTTTTGTCTAGGGGTTCTTCAATTATTTTCTCTTTTCCTTGGATTTTTCTTTTTCAACATTTTCTTCAATCTCTTCCTCAATTTCAATTTCATTTCATTTTCTTTATCTTCAATTGACATGTGTGGGTGAGGATTTGTTCTGATTTTTCCACTTCTTAAGGTAGACACAGTTTTTGCATTTTCTACTTGGGGCCCCTAGCTTGGGCAGGAGGATGATCCTGTTGTATAGGTTGATTTGATTTTGTGGTGCAGGAATGTTCTGGACAAAAGCTTGTTGTGGGTTTTGTGGTGGAGGACCATTTGGTCTAGCAGGTGGTCTGTACCCCTGAGCTTGATGGTATTGCTGGTTCTGATAGAATCCGGAGGGTTGTTCCTTGGGTTTGCTACAGCTTGACTTGGCCTTGCCCTGCTTCCCTCCTTTGACATACATCAGCAATTTGGGACTCTATCCTTGCCAAATTTTGTTGAAAATTTTGATTTTGAGTTTGATATTGACTTTGTTGTTCTTGCACAGTTTGGCATAGAGTCGCCATCATGTTTTGGAGTTGATTCATTTTATCATCCCAATTAGGCTGAGGAGGTGGGGTTTGATATGAAGGTTGCTGGAAATTGGTATGAGCAAATTGATTTGATTTTGATTTCCTTGGACTTGTGGAGGTTGGAGTAAGAAGATTGGCCAAATCCCGAATTTTGATTGGGATAGGATTGACCGTACATGGATTGCTTAAAGCAGGTTGAGAAACTTGTTCAGATTGATTTTTCCATGAAAATTTGGGTGATTTCTCCAACCAGGTTTGTATGTGTTAGAGTATGGATCATAGGAGGGTTTGTAGAAACCTTGAGCAGCTTGGACTTGTTCTTGAATGAAAGGAGTAATTGGGCAGTAGTGGGACAAGCACTGGTGGGATGAGCTGGGCTAGCACACATAGCACAAGTTTCAGGTTGTTGAGAAATTTGGTGTGGCTTGCCCAGTCAAGATAGTAATGATCAAATTTTTGTTCCAACTTCTGCTCCAATCTCTTGATCAAGTCTAGCTATCAGATCTTCTACCCTAGAATCTGATTCTCCTCTCTCCTCTTACTTCATACATCCCTGCCTTCTTTACAGGTCCTAATGCTCTCTCATAAGAGTAGAGTGAGGCATGATTGATAGAATTCTCACTCAATGTTCAAAAAGATTATATGCCTCATCCTCGCTCTTAGTCATAATGCTCCTCCACACGAGCATCAACCATTTGCCTATTCGATTCAGTCAGTCCTTCATAAAAAGCTTGAAATTTGCCACCTCGACAGACCATGATGGGGACATTTTCTAAGCAACTCTTTTAGTCTTCCCATGATTCATGCATTAATTCTCCCGGGTGTTGGGAGAATCCAGTTATTGCTCTTCTCATGGTGTTGGTGCGGCCAATCGGGTAAAATTTCTTTAAAAATTCCTGCTGCATTTCTGGCCATGTTGTGATGGTTCTCCCTATGGTTCCCAACCAATGTTGACCTTATCCTTCAAAAAGAATGGAAATAGGGTCAGTCTTAAGGCATTTTCAGTGAAATTTGGATCCTTACAGTGGAACAAATCTCTATGAACTTATCTATATGCCTATAAGGATCTTCATTGGGATTGCCATAAAAAGATGGCAACATCTGAATGGTTCCTGGCTGATTTCAAAATGATTTGCCGGAATTTCCGGCCTGATGCAAGTAGCAGGTTGATAGTTAGAAGGAATAAAATATCCTTCATCTGTCTGGGTGCAACCTCTTCTACATTTCTATCAATTTGGTTTTGATCATGGTTGGCCATCTTATGGAAAAATCTTTCAATCTCGTCTATAGATTGGGCCAAATCTATGTCCAGAGAACGTCTACCAAGCATGCACAGTTGAAAAGCCCTTTTTTATGATTTTGAAATTTTTTTAATTTTTATTGATTTTTTGAATTTTTATGACAAACACAAACAATCAAACACTTTCAAAACAAATTATCCTAAACTCTAAGTGTTCCTTGGACTTATGTTATTTTTCTCAAAATCAGATTTATGCTTGCTTAAGTCCAATCCTAACTCTTCTTGTACCGGCCAGGTAAGAGGTGGAGTAGAGGGAGGCCCCCCTTGCTTTCGCAAGGACCCAATTAAATAACCTCTAACTCACTTAAGCATAAGCTTTTTAACCTCTAATCCTAGACACCAGACTTAAAGAGAAGTTTTGAATTTGAGAAAGGATAAATCTAATTATGAACCCTAGGGCCAAGTCTACTGATTTTTATTGAAAGTTTAGGACAATGCAAGAATGTGAAAATTTTTTGTGATTTTTGGGCAAAGGGAAGGGTGATGAAATCCCTCACCTTATCTTTTTATTCTAATGGGTGAAGCCCTTAAGCAGTCCCATTTTCAAATGTGAAGTGCAACAAACAGTTCAAACAAGAGGTTGTCTAATGCTAAGTCTAATGCATGAAACGAGCGATGGAAGTCTTACCTTCTCCCGCACTCTTCAATGCAAGAAAGAAATGGAATTCAAATGACAATTAAGATGATGAATGTCCTAAAACATGTAGATTTAATCTTGAGAAATGAAATTTTTATTTACAAACAAACGGCTAACATGAAGAGCGATTTGGAAATTTTTTTAGATTTTGATTTTTTTAATTTTTATTTGGTTTTTGAATTAATGAAATGAAACTAAGAAAATATAAGGGCTACTATAAACTAATTCTCAAACCACACAAACCACAAAAGGCCAATTATTACATGCCACTGAAAAGAAAAAATCTCTGTACATGCACAGAGAGTACATCAAAAACTCACTACAAATTTCTCTCACACTTCCCTACCTAAATTTCTGAATTAAAAATAATTGTAAAAACCAGAAATCAGCAAGCTCCTCCAATGGGCTTCAAATGTCAAGCCCAATCTCCAAGTCCTCCTTATGTACAAATCTGACAATAAAAGCCCAATAACAAGTCAATGTAAGCAAGTGCAAATGAAATCAAATGAAAGCAGATTAAATCAAACTCTAATGCCTCCCCGGCAACGGCGCCAAGATGAACGGCGGACATTGTTGACTGTGCACTCTCGTTGTTCAAAGTTCATTGCACAAGTCAATATGCGCACTTCCTCTAAACTGTCTCACAAAATTAAAATAGCAAATATGAACTCATATAGTGGTGAGAACAGGTCATATCCACGGAGAGCTGAATAAGCTTGAATTAAAACTTTTCGACTTGAAATCTCTATCGACAATGCATTAAAGTGAATGTGTAAACAACACCGATCAAATCCGCACAATCTTGAACAGATCAAACTTAATGAAATAACAAGCGGAATTGAAATGACATAGATTGATATCAATGTACCCTCACAGCTGAGGGATCGAACCGGTAGACAGAAATCTGAATTAGAAATTAAACTAAGATTGTGAAAGTATGCACCTTGAATTCTAACTCCAAAAAAAATAGATCACTACCTTCACAGCTCTGTAATCGAACAGAAACTTCGAAAGAATTGACAGAAGAAACAAACATTTAGACCACAGTTCCCACCAGATGCTCCTCTTGCTCAACCAACAACAGGAAAAAAAACTTGATTTCTTCATACTACACTCAGCATTCTCACATCAATCTCCCGGACAACCAACCGAAGAAAAGAAGACATCAACACGGAAATAGACAATTAATTGCGAAAGAAATGAACAAGCCACTGGATCGAACTCTTCTCTCAACAGCTCTCACAGCCAACAACAGAAGAAAAGGAAATTTAATGCATCTACTTCTCAACAGCTCTCACAACAGAACAAAGAGAAGTAAAGAAAATTTGATTCCCCCATAATACTGAACTAAAACCCCAAAAATACCCAAAAGCAAGAACAGAAGAAACGAGAGCCCCGGATTTCCCTACAGCAGCAAGGAAGAGACCCCACAAAATTGCAGTCACCTTCCGGATGAACAGAGGAAATCGCCTGGATCGCCCTTCTCCCCTCACAGATGCTGACAAACTCACAAATACGAACTACACTACACAGATCTGCACAGAAGAGCACCCAAACCTCTCTAACATTGCTGAACAGACACAAAATCAAACTATCTCCTCCGGAAGAACAGAACAATCTCAGAAGAGCAACCATCTCTAAAATCCAAAACAAAAAATACAGCAAAAGTAGAAACACAAATTGCACTGGATCAAAGTTTAAACACAGTAGAAATAGAAACTAAATGCAGAAGAAACAGATAGAACACCGCTCCACTGGATCGAACCTTCAAATGCTCAAATTCCTCACAGATGAAAAGAAAATTACAGAAAATAATGCTAGAGAAACCCCCACCCACCATCTGAACTTTGGAAAACAGAAAGAACTAAGAAGAATTCTAAAAGTCGAACCCCAAGAACACTGAAAGAACAGGAAAGAAAAACTAAAATTCCTAAAAACTCCAACCCGCCAAGCTCTGATCTCCGGAAGAATAGAACAGAACTAATAAATCCTAAAAATCGAACACCACCCCCCCCCCCCCCCCCCCCTAAGAACTAAATATAGAAAGAAAAACTAAAATCCCCCACACTCTGCTGAAAGAAGAAAAATACAGGAAAATTGCAACTAAATAAATCCTAAAATTTCACCGCGGCCAGCCAACACTGGGGAAGAGGACCTGAGGTCCTTATATAGGCACCAGGCCTCTGCACATCTCCGCCTTTGCCGCTGCGCACGAACCCCGCTCTGGCCGCCCCAGTCTCCACCTCAGCAGCACACCTGGCCGCAATCGCAAATCAGGAGCCACCTCAGCTGGCCTTGCATCGCCAGCCGCTCACCTGCATCGCCGCGCACAGCACCAGGCGCCTTCAGCCCTGCCGCAGCTTCCCGCCATCCTGCACACCACCCAGCCACCTGCCGTACCACACCTCCATCGCTGCCCAGCCACACCGGGCAGATCACCAACCAGCCTGGGCCGCCGCGCCCTACCCCAGGCCGCTGCACCTCCAGCGTACCCAGCCCATCCGCCATACCATACCCATCTGCACCAGCCTCTTCCCAGCTCACCCCAGATATGGCCGCCTTCACCAGCTTCTAGCTGCTTCCTCTGGAGCACCCAATCGCCAGAGCACACCAACCCAGATGCTTCTATCGGCTTCCACACCAACCGACCAAGACTTGCACAAACTGATGGAGAAGAAAGGAAAAAGGAGTTAGGCAGGGGTATGTGGCCAGTTTTTGGTTGGATGAAAGAAAGGTAGTGGTGCATTGCACCAATTTGAAATAGATTTTAGGGAGAGTGTTTATTTATTAAAATCTAATTATTTAAAAACTAAATTTGTAAGAATTAGAAAATCTACTATTATTTATGTACATGTATAAAAAGTGAGAACACTTTATTAGTCAAACTAAAAAAACAAGCATTGACTTTATTAATGAACATTTTAACTATGTGTTCTATCCAAAATATTAACTTAAATGCTCAAAATCTATTTAGGAATGAAATGAAAATTAAAATTAAATTGCACATTATTTACGACAAGACTGTCTAAAATTAACTAAATGTATGAATTTAACACGAAAAATTTAGTAGTTATCAGTCCTCGTTACCTCCTATTTTATTAAGAGTGCCCAGAGTAAGGCGTGCTTTTATAGTGGTGCCCTACGGCCAATTGCGCTTGGTTAACAGCGCACTACTGAAGCCATGCCTGAAAAATCGCCGAAGTCTGGCAGGGAGAAGGTAAGGTGTTTTTGGAGATAAGCTTGGTATGGGTGTTTGAAGATTTTGGGGTTGACTTCCTTCCTTGGCACAACCGCCAGAAGATTCAGTCCTCTCGAAAAATTTGGGGCTTTGGAATTAGTTTGATGATCATCTTGTTTGTAGGGACATGCGTATGACCGGGTCCGTTTGGATCTCCGCGAGGACTTTGCCACTCTTTGCCAGCCCTATTATAGTGATTGATTGATTTTGATTTTTGCATGCATACGTCCAGGTCCATTTGGAT
>JACBKR010006222.1:0-13926 GCA_014218235.1 Colocasia esculenta | reverse complement strand
CAGTATGAGTACAAAGATATGAGAATGGGTGCTCTTGTACCGAAGGAATCGACTCTGGTGATATGGTCATGTACTTAGCTCAGGTACCTCTGCGAAGTTCAGTTTGCATTCTTTTTCTTAAATGAGCTTGCAAATGTAAATTAGGGACTAATACTTGATATCAGCTTGTGGCTTTCGTCTAGAAAAAAATGGCATAATATGGATGTGGGAAGGTGGTGAATCCTCATGAACCAGGTAACTCTAAAATATTATGAACTAGTTGGTATGAGCAACATTGTTGGATGTAGCTTTGTCAGCTCATTTCTAATGATGTACCAAAACCCATCATTACAACACTAAGTATATATATATGTGTGTGTGTTATGAGCTATATATATACATATATGGATGATATCCTTACTTAGTATGTTGGCAATTGATGAAAACTATATACTTACTTCAAGAATATTCTATGTCAGAATACTTAAGTAAATTCCTCTCATGTACTATGAATTTCCACTTACTTTTGTCCTGGATGTCTGGAAAGTAGAAGAATAGAAGGGTCTTAAGTGGTCCATATAACATTTAGGTAAGATAGTAACTCACATATTCTACATGCACAAGGATCAGAAAGGGGTGTTATCACTAACTACCAAGGTCTTAACAAGATAGTAACTCACATATTTGTACGTGCACAATGATCAGAAGGGGTCTTAAGTGGTCTCAAGAAGAAGGCAAATATTTCCAACAGAGTACAATCCAATTATTTTACTGACTTCAGGACATTGAAAAACCCCGGAGCATTATTTTTACGCATGATGAGAGGTTTATGTTGTTGCCATATGGCCCTCATAATTAAGCTTCTGAATAATAAGGGGCTCTAAAACCAATATGCCTTAGCATATTTCTGTAAGTTCTTTTAGCCTGTGGGTGAGTCTTTGATCATAGAAAATGATGATGTCCTCAAGATGTATCTACTACTTTCTTGGGTTCCCCAACTTCGTAGCTGATGATATGTAAGTATTCACATTTGTTATTTCTGACTTGAAATCATCTAATGGTAAATCACGGTAGATGTCGATTGCATGAGCATCACCACCACTGTAAGACAAAAAGGCATCACTATTTGTGACAAGGTCACCACCATACTGACAAATGGTCACAATGACTCTGATGAAATTCTTTGCATTTTCTCTCTTTTTTCAATGCAATATGGAGATCCTCATATCCTATAAATAGTAGCTAAATCTATTGCTCTACAGGTCGAGATGGTTTGACACACAAACATGCATGCTGGATAATATGCATGCCCTTTGGAAATGAAGAAGTGTATGCAAGATAAAGTGTAAAGGGGTCTGCACCGTTGACATGGACAATGTCCTCCAGCAACTAGAGGTTGTCTCTTTAAACAACTAGCTTTGTCTCCTTCATAATTTAGTTTCAAATAACCCACTTGAACCTCCAAGTGCTTCATACAAGGGGAGACTCTATTGTTCAGAACGGTTCTTATGAGAAGTTATTTGAATGATTTGGTGGTTTGACTCTGAACAGAGTTATGTTATGCCTATTATTTTATTAGAAAACTCACTTTAGCAATCCATTTTCTGAGTTATACACTGAACTGATGAAGCTAAATTAGGTTTCTCTGGTCTTTTCTTCTATAGTTAACTGGCAGTTATGACATAAGAGCAGGTTCAAACATCTGACACTAATACTTATCCATTTATCTCCGATTCCCTCTCATTAATGTTACCTTCGGTATAGCGGTATTTAGGCATGCTAATTTTTTTTTTTCTTTCCTGTCTTTAAACTTTGGGAACATTGACTTTTTTTCATCATGATAAATGCTATGGTGCTATTATCGTCAATATTCAAGTCCAGAACTATTCTTAGCTGTTGTGAGATCAAAAAGAGATCTAAGGCTCAGTATGATTTGAACATGTGGTAACAGGATGTGGTACATGAACTTATTAGCCAATGAATCATAAGTCCTTTCTCATAAATCTGGATCAGTTATGGTGTAACGACCCAGAATCCGCATTACCAGTAACAACCAGTAACCCGAATTCTGACCCGCTAACCCACGAGACAAGCTCGGAATGGTAGGAAGTAAGTGAAAGTCCGAGGAGACTATATGTAAGAAGATACACACCATGCAAAGCAGTAAAATTCCACTATAAATATAATATATACAACTCAGAGTCTGAGACAAAGTACAGAGTATAGAAGACAACAAAAAGGTACTACTCACTGCAGCTAGGGAGCACCAACACCGGAGTGGCTAGACTCGCCTGGAACGGGAGTCGACAAAGACCCACTTGAAAGGGAAGGGAGTGAGTCTCAAGAAAAGAGACCCAGTAGGGAAAAGTAACCCCACCGCAACTAAACTAAAGTGCGGAAAGTAAAAACTGAAAGTAAGTACACGTCGCACCACAACACAAAACTGTAAACCACGCGGCTCAGTAACACACACTCACACACACAGCAAGTAGGACTCAGCTAGGGTCTGTGGCTCGGCGTCCGTCACCACAAAGGCTCTCAACCCCAGCCACGTGTGCACCTACAGACGCTCTCTCTCGCGTCTGGTCCACGACCGGTTTTTTCCCCTACGCTTGACCCTAGGTAGAGAAGGGGCTCCACGGAGACCGGCTCAAACCACCAAAAGGAGTACGCACAGGACAGAGTCGCACTCGGTGTCCTGGCTCACTAGCGGAGGACAACCACACGCTAGTCGTCTAGACGGAGTCGCACCCACGCCTAGGTAACACAACAGAAACGGGTACATGGTAACGCAACGCGCGTACAACACAGAACACACAACGTCTGAAACCCCGTATAGTAAGTAAACACCTAGTGTCACAAGCAACTACTCATGCACAGGCAGAGTCACACTCTAAGCCTGGCCCACTTGTGCTATTAGGCGGACATCACATGTCAATCGCCTCTAATCACACAACTTAAGTCTGCTGGGATACAGGAGATTAACGGCCTGATCGATTGCCGCCCATATGAGGTAAACGCACTCCCATGTTGTTTATACTAATTAAACGGCAATCAACCTTGTCGTTTAAATCACCCCTAAAGATCTCAACGTCAACAGATGTGGACGTTTAGGTCTTCAGTCCCCCAAACCTAGAACTAAACCGAAACAGTTCAAATGGGCTGATCCACCCAACAGAATTCTGACTGATGGAGGAAAAACACTTCCTCTCATCAATCCACATTATCAGAACATCATAAATAGACAATCTAACACCTAGATTATCCAAACCACCCTCAATTTCGGCATAATATAACCCAAACCCAAACCATGATTTGCACATCAATTTGGTTATTGGACATGCTGGTTTGCTGGGGAAGGTTATAGGGGTTAAGTCCCTACCTCAGAATGCCTTAAGAATCCCCAAACAGCCACTAATCACACCGGATTCCCCGAAGACTCCACGCGAATCGCACCAAAACCACGCGATTCCTGCCCGATCTAGCAACGCCACACGATCCAGGGCCTTCCCACGAGCTCAATTCACCCACAGAAGCTGCGGAAATCAAGAAAAGCAAAGGTGGAAGGAAGGAGAGGAAAGGAGAAGAAGGAACTCTGCTCTCGGGCTGCCCTATTCAACAGGACTGGTTAGTCGACGTCCACATCTCTGGTCGCCTACTGAACCGCCAACAGACTAACGTCCAGATCACATGTCGTTGAGTTCAACATCAGACGTCCACATCGCTGGACGCTGACTCTGACTCAACGGGAAGCCCTTGGCCGTCAACCCCAAGTCAACGACAATGGTCTTGTCATCGACCACACAGAACCACTACTGACCCAATAAGGATCCACTAAAGACCCGAGACCTTACAGCCCTCCCCCTTAAGGAATTTTGCCCTCAAAATTCAAATAACACAAGGAAAGATGACTCACCAAAGAGGTACGGAAACTGCTCGCGCATTTCGTCCTCCCGCTCCCATGTCGACTCACCACGGAGTGCCGTTGCCACGCAACACGAACTAAAAGGATTGCCTTGTTCCTCAACCTCTGAACTCGGCGATCCTCAATGTGCAACGGAAACTCTGGTACATTCAACACTGGAGTCACCTCAGACCACTCTGAACTCTGCAGAACGTGAGAATCGTCAGAAAGGTACCTCCGAAGCATCGACACGTGGAACACGTCTTGCACTGCTGCCAACTCTGACGGAGCTCAAGTCTGTACGCCAAACCTCCGACACGCTCAATAATGGTAAAAGGCCCAATAAAGCGAGGACTCAACTTTCCACGCTTACCGAACCTCACCACTCCCTTCATAGGAGACACACGAACAACACCTGGTCTCCTTACCTGAAACTCGAGCGGTCGTCTGCGCTGATCTGCATAACTCTTCTGCCGACTCTGAGCTGACTGAATGAAGCCTCTGTCTCACAAGCTGAACTACCTCAACTAACTGCTGAACCAACTCCGGCCCGTGACAACTCGCTCGCCAACCTCGAACCAGTCAAGAGGAGTCGACACGGTCGTCCGTACAAAGCCTCATATGGTGCCAAACCGATACTGGAGTGATAACTATTATTATATGCGAACTCGACCAACGGCAAGTGAGCTGTCCACGACCTGCCACTCCAGGCAACAAGCTCTAAGCATGTCCTCCAAAGTCTGGATAGTCCGCTCTGACTGACCGTCTGACTGAGGGTGGTAGGCAGAACTAAAAGCCAACTCTATCCCCAAAGCTCTCTGGAAACTGCGCCAGAACCCAGAAGTGAAGCGAGGATCCCTGTCTGAACAATAGAGATCGGCACTCCATGCAAAGGAACAATTTGATCTACGTACAACGTGGCAAACCTACTCACACCCCAACTAGTCTGACAGGCAAGAATCTGGCAGTCTTCGTCAATCTGTCCACAAGAACCCAAATGCTGTCAAAACCTCCAGCTGTCCTCGGCAAACCACAAACAAAGTCAGTCATCACGTGGTCCCACTTCCACATCGGAATCTCTAACGGCTGCATAAGTCCTCCTGACACTGATGTTCGGCCTTCACCTGCTGACAGACCAAACACCTAGCAACAAAAGCGATATCTCTCTTCATCCAGGCCACCAAAACTGACGTCTCAACCTGTGGTACATCTTGGTCGCCCCTGGATGAATAGAGTACCTGGAACCATGTGCCTCCTGCAACACAACTCTCCTGATAGACTCCTCAACAGGAACATAGAGTCTATCTCGGAACCTAACAGTCCCGTCCTCACAAAGCTCAACCTCTGGAAGAAGAACAACACACTGTGCAACTCGGGATCTGCCTGCTGAGCCTCAGCAACCTGTCTCACAACTGCGGGAGCTGCTAACAAACTGCCCAACACATACTGACGACGACTGGATGAAACTCTGAAAGATCCCTCTGTCGCAGACTGCCACAACTGCCACTCTCTAAGCATCAGATGACTCATCTGTGCTTTCCTACTCAAGCATCTGCAATACATTCGCCTTCAGGCTTATACTCATGCATGCTTTAGAATCATAGCTGAAATCAGTCTTTCATCTCCATCGACGCTGCCTCATATTCAGATCCTCTGAGAAAAACACATATCTCAAACTCTGGTGGTCGGTACGGACTACAAAACTCACTCCGTACAGGTAAAGACGCCAAATCCGCAAAGCAAACACCACAGCTGCAAGCTCTAGGTCGTGGGTCGGGTAACTCTCCTCGTGGGGCTTAAGCTGGGGAGATGCATATGCCACCACTCGGTCTTGCTGCATCAAGACCGCACCCAAACCAACACCTGAAGCATCTGTGCAAACCAAAAACCCTCCTCACCCGAAGGTAAGGCAAGAACTGGCGCCGACGTAAGCAGTCGCTTCAACTCTATGAAGCTCTGCTCACACTGATCCGACCACTCAAACGGAACTCCCTTTCTCATCACCGAGTCAAGGGTGCAGCAACCTGAGAAAAATCTCGAACAAACCTGCGGTAGTAACCTGCCAAACCCAGAAAGCTACGAATCTCAGACACAGATTGGGACTCTCCCACTGCAAAACTGCCTCAACCTTCGCTGGATCTACTGAAACTCCCTCACCTGAGATCACGTGCCCCAAGAAGTGAACCTGTTGTAGCCAAAACTCACACTTACTAAGTTTGGCATACAACTGGTGCTCTCGCAAGTCTGCAACACGATTCTCAGGTGCTCGGCGTGCTCCTCCTCCGAAGCGGAGTACACCAGATGTCGTCAACAAACACTACGACAAACCGGTCCAAGAACTGGTGGAACACCAGGTGCATCAGATCCATGAAGGCTGCTGGAGCATTGGTGAGCCCAAACGGCATCACCAAAAACTCAAAGTGTCCATATCTGGTCCGAAAAGCAGTCCTCTCAATGTCAGAATCTCTAATCCGCAACTGATAGTAGCCGACCTCAAGTCAATCTTCGAGAAGACACGAGCAGACTGAAGCTGATCAAAGAGATCATCAATCCTAGGCAAAGGATACCTATTCTGATGGTCACTTGATTTAGCTTCCTATAATCGATACACAATCTCAGGCTACCATCTTCTTCGGACAAACAAAACAGGTGACCCCCACGGAGAAAAGCTAGGACGAATATAGCCCTTCTCCAACAACTCCTCAAGCTGCCTCTTCAACTCCCTCAACTCTACTGGTGCCATACGGTACGGTGCCTGCGCAAAAGGTAAAGTGCCAGGAACCAACTCTACAGTAGTAAACTCAATCTCTCTCTGGTGGAAGACCAGGCAACTCTTCCGGAAAGACATCCGAAAACCACACACTACAGGAATGTCTCCCACTCCGAAGCAACTGGTCAAGAGTCACTGCAGAAACTAGGAAACCCTGACAACCAGAAGCAAGCAACCTCCCTGCCCTAGCAAAGCAGAGAAACTAAAAAGCGAGAAGTAAGAGGTACGATACCCTGGAAGTAGAACGCCGCTGCCCCAGGTATCCGCAAGTGCACCTCTTCTTCTGCAATCCCAATCCATGCACATACCGCTCTAACCAGTCCATACCCAAAATCACATCATAGTCATGTAACTGCAAGGCAAAAAGACGGGCTGACAACAACTGATCCTGCAACTGCACAGGTACCTCCTCGAGACAGTAGGACGTAAGGACAAAGTCCCCTGTCGGCAACTCTACTGCCAACTCAACAGACTCTCCCGAACTCAACTCTCTAAGGGAGTCTAAAAAGTCCTCAGACACAAAAGAGTGAGAGGCACCGGAATCAAACAAGACTCTAGCTGCATAACCAAAACTGAAACAGTACCTTCCACCAGGTGAGCTGCCTCCGCGTCTGCACGAGTCAAGTGGGTAACACGACCTCTACCTCTCGACCCACCAGAACCTCTGGTCTGCTGACGCTGCTGCACAGGTGCCTGCTGCTGCTGCTGTGCTGCTGCACTCAGGGCTGTGACTGGGTCTGCTGCTGCGGCACACGAGGTAGCAAAGGACAATCTCACGCCATATGACCCATCTGGTCACACCGGTAACATTGACCAGCAAAAGTACGATGTACCTGCTGTGAAGGCTGACCTGTCGGCTGGCTGAACACTCCCAACCGACTGCTGCCTCTGCTCTGCTGCCTCCTATCACGCGAAACTTCCTCCGAGATCCTGACTTCGCCGTCGTCCCAGTAGAAGTGGACGCGTAGGAGGCAGTCGCAGTCCTCAGGGTCGTCTGCACACTACCCTGCTGCTGGTGAGGCTGAGAAGGAACTACCTGCGTCTGAACCTCTGCGCTCCGAGCACGAGTCCGCAAGGTGTCTGCCTCCAATGCTGCCGCTGTCTAATAGGCCGTATCCAAGTCTGTGACACGAGCAACTATCAGCGCCTGCCTGAGCTCTAGCCTCAAGCCTCTCACGAACTGCTGAGTCCTCAAACCCTCATCTCCCATAATCTGCGGAGCATAACGCCCTAGCTCCACAAATCTGGCCCTATACTGCCCACAGTAGAGTCCCTCTGCTGCAAGTCCAGAAACTGGTACAACCTCTCCGTCCGGACGTAAGTAGGACAGAAGGCTCTCTCAAAAGAAACAGCAAACTCCTGCCACGGAATCTGTCTCAGTGGGCAAGACTGGAAAGTAGTCTCCCACTCAGCGGACCACCAAGTCAACGCCTGCGCCTGCAACTGGTAACTGGCTAGCAGCACTCGCTCCTCTGGAACACACTCCATGGAACGAAAAGTCCGCTCCACTGCATCTAACCATGCCCGCACTGCATCTGGATCAGGCTAGCCCAAAAACTGAGGAGGCTGAAACTGCAAGAACTCCCTCAACACCCTCCCAGTACCACCCTGGGGTACCGGCGCGTCGCGGTGCTGAGCAACAAACTGAGCCATCCCCTCAAGAAATCGAGTCATGTCTAATCCCTGAGCTACCTGAGGTGGAGGTGGCGGCGGCGGAACAATACCACTATGTGCGTCCTGTGGCAAAGGCTGCGTCTGCTGAGGTGGCGGAGCATCTCCACCTCCTGACAAGTCGCCTTCTCGGCTACTCCCTCTCTAGGACGTCGCCTAGGCGCCATAGAACTATACACGAGAAAAATACACACATAAATACACTAACTAACTCCGGGCTACATAGCTAATAATAGCTAGCCACAGCTGCAGCTGTACTCTTTAACTCTGATTAACATGATGGGTATTTCCTTATATATATCTCATCAGACCAGGCTCTGATACCAAACTGTAACGACCCAAATCCGCATTACCAGTAACAACCAGTAACCCGAATTCTGACCCCTAACCCACGAGACAAAGCTCGGAAGGGTAGGAAGTGAAAGTCCGAGGAGACTATATGTAGAAGACACACACCATGCAAACAGTAAAATTCCACTATAAACATAATTAGCAACTCAGAGTCTGAGACAAAGTACAGAGTACAGAAGTACAACAAAAAGGTACTACTCACTGCAGCTAGGGAGCACCAACACCGGAGTGGCTAGACTCGCCTGGAACGGGAGTCGACGAAGACCCACCTGAAAGGGAAGGCAGTGAGTCTCAAGAAAGAGACCCAGTAGGGAAAGGTAACCCCCGGCAGCTAAACTAAAGTGCGGAAAGTAAAAATGAAAGTAAGTACACGTCGCACCACAACACAAAACTGTAAACCACGCGGCTCAGTAACACACACTCACACACATCGCAAGTAGGACTCAGCTAGGGTCTGTGGCTCGCGTCCCGTCACCACAGAGGCTCTCACCCCAGCCACGTGTGTACACTACAGACGCTCTCTCTCGCGTCTGGTCCACGACCGGTTTTCCCTCCCTACCCTTTGACCCTAGCGGTAGAGAAGGCTCCACGGAGACCGGCTCAAAACCACCAAAAGGAGTACGCACAGGACAGAGTCGCACTCGTTTCCTTGCTCACTAGCGGAGGACCCACACACGCTAGTCGTCTAGACGGAGTCGCACCCCACGCCTAGGTAACACAACAGAATGGGTACACGGTAATGCAACGCGTGTACAACAGACGGAACCACTCAACGTCTGAAACCCCGTACAGTAAGTAAACACCTAGTGTCACACAACTCAACTACTCCTATGCACAGGCAGAGTCACACTCTAAGCCTGGCCCACTTGTGCTATTAGGGCGGACATCACATGTTAATCCCTCTAATCACACAACTTAAGTCTACTTGGAACATACAGGAATTAACCCGGCCTGATCGATTGCCGCCCATATGAGGTAATGGCACTCCCCATGTCGTTATTCTACCATTAAACGGCAATCGCCTTGTCGTTTAAATCACCCCTAAAGATCTCACACGTCAACAGATGTGGACGTTTAGATCTTCAGTCCCCCAAACCCAGAACTAAAAAAACCGAGTCTCCCATGGGCTGACCACCCAACAGAATCTGACTGGTGGAGGAAAACACTTCCTCTCATCAATCCACATTATCAGAACATCATAAATAGACAATCTAACACCTAGATTATCCAAACCACCCTCAATTCCGGCATAATATACCCAAACCCTAAACCATGATTTGCACATCAATTTGGTTAATGCATGCTGGTTTGCTGGGGAGGTTATAGGGGTTAAGTCCCTACCTCAGAATGCCTTAAGAATCCCCAAACAGCCACTAATCGTGCCGGATTCCCCCGAAGACTCCGCGCGAATCGCACCAAACCACGCGATTCCTGCCCGATCTAGCAACGCCACACGATCCAGGGCCTCCCACGAGCTCAAATCACCCAACAGAAGCTGCGGAAATCAAGAAAAGCAAAGGTGGAGGAAGGAGAGGAAGAGAAGAAGGAACTCTGCTCTCGGGCTGCCCTATTTCAATGGACTGGTTAGTCACGTCCACATCTCTGGTCGTCTACTGAACCGCCAACAGACTAACGTCCAGATCACATGTCGTTGATTCAACATCAGACGTCCACATCGCTGGACGCTGACTCTGACTCAACGGCAAGCCCCTGGCCGTCACCCCAAGTCAACGACAATGGTCTTGTCATCTACCACACAGAACCACTACAGACCCAATAAGGATCCACTAAAGACCCGAGACCTTACATATGGTTTGGTAGTCTGCGACCTGACAAGGTTACTTTCCACTGTTGTCAATAAAACCATAGGAAGTATACAAACAGGAAATTAGATTTTTCAAAAGAATTTGTATTAAAAAAGTATACAAACATTTGTCACGGCTGAAACCTGTTGACAAAAGTATTCTCACTTTGGTCAGCGGACAATAGAACATTTGTCAGCGGCCCAAAGATCGCTGACAAAAAAATTTTTTGTCAGCGGCTATTTTTTTTGTCAGTGGCCTTTAAAGCCGCAGACAAAAATTTTTTTGTTAACAGTTTAAAGGCCGCTGACAAAAAGGTTTATGTCAATGGCTTACTTTTCTGTTGACGTATGCTTAGTCGACGACCGATATGTCGACGGCTTTGTCAACGGACACAAGCCGTTGACATAAGTATTTGTCAACGGGTTTTTGATTTGTCTCAACGATCTACAACCGCTGACAAATGTTGTCTGTCTTGTAGTGTAGAGAAATGGCACCGGTGGCGGTGGAGAGGAAAAAAATTAAAGGAAAATAGGTTAAAAATATATACAAAAATGATAAAGTTGCATGAGATAGGCGGATAGGCAGTTTGGGCAAAACCTTCTGATTGAGGGGTTCTACGAAGTCTTCTATATAGAAAAGATATATCTCTGATGATGCAGACATAGCAGACCCCCTCTGGAGTTGAGGGGCCATAAGATCGTGGGGTTCTCTCACGTACACGAAGATATCACATGGAATGATCATCCCGTAAAGCACACTGTGCACTTGTAAGACACCAGGTTCATCCCGTCCCTGACCACATTCACACCACCACAAAATTCTGTCTGGAAGGGGGAGTGGAGGAAGAAACCAAGTTAATTTGACGCAGTTGAAGCGCCGCCAGAGGAAACTGGGTAGGACCATGAGGTGGTACGTAGGCCTGAATCCACACGTAGTCCTTGTTAGTGTTGAGGATCTCGGTCACCTTATCAGCGAACACCTTCTTTATCGAGACGTAGGATTAATGCCAGAGAGACGGATCGAAACGGACGCTACCCCGCACATACGGACAGGGGGGGGGGGGTCGGTGGAGACGCGTGGGAAGCATATAGTGAAAGAGCTACCGGAACTGGGGATGCAAGAACCAATGGTAGTACCAGTTATGACGTTGCGGTGCAAGAACATGGGGGATGCACTGGAACTGGTCGTAGAGAATCTGGATGACCTCCTCCTGCCCGACGCGTAACCCAGGAGGCTGGCATCTTGGACAAAGTTCCCGGCCGCCGTGCTGGAGGTGTGAGTGCCGTGGCCGTTGCTGTCGCAGGGAGACCTAGACTCCCGGGACTCATCCATGGGACCCATGCTAGCCTCATACCCCTTGCAGAAGAAGGGCGCACCGATGAGCTTTCGGTTGTAGGCCATCGCCGCCTTAAAGTTCTTTCCCTCCTCGCACGCCCCCTTACATGTCGCCGGCACGGGGCGAACCCGGTACCGTCGTAGCTCTTCGCTCTGGTGACACACCGTTGTCCAGCACGCCCACCACACATCAATGATGGAGTCCAACTCCAGGAACAGCCCCGAGTCGTGAGAGAGCCCCAAGAACAGGGCGAAGGAGCAGTGCGTTGAGTAGACATAGCCGTTGCTCTCCAGCATCCCCAGGTGGCCCCGACACAATGGCATCTGGCAGGGGAACGCTGAGTCGAGATAGGTAGCGTTTGTCATTGTCGATGCCGGACTGGTCGTTCCTCTCGTGCCGTTCCACCGCGAAGAAGAGGCACCGACTTTCCGGCAACGTTCTGGTTATAGTGGTGGTTGCCGGTGGTGGCTCCGTGTAGCCGTGAGGGGAAAGCTGCGTGGCATGGCTGGAGAAGGTGACGATAGTCGGTGGTGGACAGGAGTGTGCGAGCGGCACCACGTTGTAGTGGCAGCAGCGCGCGGACGTGGAGCGAGCATGAGCAGGTGCGGCGGGGAAGACATGCGGCAGGGGATGCCGGGCGACTGCTCATGCTATTGGAGCATCGTCCTCCACCAAACATCTGCCCTCTGAGCAGTGTCAGGGTTGCACCGATGGCGGTGGATACACGAGAACTGCTTAGAATTAGATGATGGGGTGCGAGGGAAGTACTCATTGTGGCCCTACCAGTGGAAGAAGTTGAGGCGGTCTCTGGTGGGTATTCGGGAACGTTTTCGAAGTGTTCGCTGGTGGGTATTCGGGGAACGACAATGCCTGGTGCTGGCTCGCGGGCGAGCGGGGTCGGCAAATGTGAACGAGGCGAAGCGCACGGCTGCTGAGGTGTGCGCGGTCGATGGCGCCAATGGTGTGCTGGCGAGCAGCACGGCGACGGCATGTGGGCTCACGGCGGGGCAGGCGTGCGGGCTCACAGCAGGGCTGCGTGCTGGGGCCGAGAAAGTCTGACTCCCAACACTATCTTCACGGGGAATGCAGGGCCAGATATAGGAAGGAGAAAATGAGTTTTTTAAAAAATTATGTACCGCCATAGTTTGACATTGTTTGAGACTTGCTATGTTATAATTATGGGAGAATTTTCAATCAGTCTCTACTTTTGGGGACTTATTTTTAGGTCTCTGGAGTTACACAGTTTTCTAAAGGGAGGAAACTGTGTAACTACATAGTTTTCTAAAGGGGCCAGGGACCTAAAAATAAGTCCCTAAAAAGCAGGGACTGATTGATAATTCTCCTTATAATTATCTTATCCGGTGTAGTAAGATTTCTTCACTGGTTTTGGCGGCAATTCAGAGTAAGAAATTATTTACTCGAATTCTTTTAAATGCATGTCATTTCCTCATTTAGGAGTATAAATAGATTTTTTGGAATATAAGTATGATGGTACTAATTTAAGTAGGTGAATAATTCATCTTTAAAAGTTTTTTTAAAATTTGAATTTTTAAGGGAATATTTAGGTGTCTATTTTCTATTTTTATATCAAAAAATTTAGGCGGGAATTAGAGTGTCCTGATGTTGCCACGTGGCAGCACTAAAACTGAGAATATATATTAGATAGATCCCTCTGAGGCCAATTTCCAGTTGCTGGATTCTGCTAAGTCAAATCTTTCTTTAAGACATATGCAGGAGGAGTCCTTTTGGAGACAAAAGTCTAGAATGAGATGGGTTTCTGAGGGTGATAAAAACACCAAATACTTTCACTCGGTAGTCATTGCTAATAGGAGGAGGAATTTTATTTCCGAGCTTCTCAACTCGGACGGTACATCCAACCAGGGGGAAATGAAGGAAATTGCAGTGACTCATTTTCACCAAGCATTTAGCAGCTAGGCTCATGTCATAGATGATTCTATTCTAAGTGGTATCCCGCAAGTTATAAAGTCTCAAGATAACTTACTTTTGTATGCTGAACCAACTACTTCTGAAATCAAGGATGTGGTCTTTGGCATGTCTCCTGATAGCGTTCCCGGACCTGATGGATTTACGGGGCTTTTTTCCAGAAATC